>CAWYPQ010000515.1:0-37466 GCA_963965965.1 Trididemnum nubilum | reverse complement strand
ACTAGTTAGCATGCAGTCTAATATATATGAGTTTGTACAGCAGAAAATAAAATAATCGCACCACAGCGTTCGTTGCCAAGGTTAAATTAGATGTGAGGTGTTTACTCATGAACCTACGAAAAAATAAGTTGAGGATTGCTTGAATATTGAATGGTAGTGATTATTAGCGAGCTGGGCTTTGTCAGAACTAATTCATTGTTGTTTTTTCAGGGATTTCCGATAATACTAGAGGGAGGAAAGTTAAGTACTAATGGGTGTATGGATGTGTAGACACCACTATGCAAAGCACATCTTTAGATAATATACGAGAAACAAACTTATCAACTTCCATCGAAACCAATCGCCAAGAAAATACAAGTGATACCACGAAGCAGCCTGATAATTCGGACATGCAATTAATTCCTCAAAAAAGTTTCAAGGAAAATGAAAATGCGAATAATTCTTGTGACTCGGAAGCAATTCTACCTGAAAATCGTCAGTCCCCATCTAAATCAAGGACAACTTGCGAAGCGTCGGCTGACCACGCAATATCGGGAGCCGGCGCAGATCCGGAAACGGATGCAAGTGGAAAAACGGATGAGCAGATCAACGAATCCATTGCATTAAACGAAGTCTGTGAAAACTTGAACCTTCCTGAATCATCAGCGCCCAGTTCAATTACTCGTCCTGCCAGTATGACGTCAGTTACCTCATCACGCACATCACGTGAGAGCGGTTATTTTAGCAGTTCCAGTGTAAACGAGAGTCCACAGTTGCAGCTCCAGTCCAACGGAATAGAAATAACAATCGACGAAGACGAGCACGAGGAAGACGAAAATGCGGCTCGATCGACACATATCATATCCGTTCCGGAAGAAAAGGAGGAAGATTTAAAAAGTAGCAGGGAAGACCTTGATCAGAGTTCCACCAATCAAAGCAATGATGAGTCACTGAATACCGATAAACCGAACAATGAGAAGTCATCAAAGCAACAGGCTTCTTATAATCAACTCCATGTCAATCAAAACCACTGTGAAACCCTAACTAGGCATCAGGTGCCTAAAAGACACGATCGAGTATCGGTAAAAGACATTAACAAGAAACTAGGAGAAATTGATCACCTTGCTCCTACAGCCTCAATGGCGATGGATGCCAGTTTTCAACTGACGTATGTGGATAGAGTCATTCTCGAGCTTATTGAAACCGAACGGATGTACGTACGAGCGCTGGAAGATATTCTCGCTGTAAGTTTCGTAGTATTTTTTGTTTTGGGGAGAAATTTATCATTGCATGTCAAGTTCCAGTAGATCTTCTAACTCGGAATGTAGACTTTATGATGAATTATGCAGATGAATTATTTTCTTTTCGTTGATTAATTTCACGTTTCGACTCTTGTTTGTTTCGGGCATTCTGTCAGTAACTAAAGTCATGAAAAATTGTCTACTTAATGTCGTGATATTTAGTACATGAATTGAAGCAATTTGAAATGGAAAAAAGGATTATGCATAGTGGCGCCTTGTACAGTACGTGAAAGCTGTTTGTCTACAAGCATAGTCGATCGTCTACAAGCAGTAAAAGACGTGGGTGACAATATTCAAAAGCTTCTGTGCAACTTACTCTTACTCAGAAGCAAAATATTTTTGTAGAAACCCAATTCTAACATACTACTTGAGTTACCTTATGAGTATCACTGGAGATAGGAAGAACGAAGGGCTATCACAACAGTTTGAAAAATTTAGACCTTTTTGGGTAGTTTTGCTACGTAATGCAAGGGAGTTACGTCAAACCTCGTGCCTTTAAGCTTAATTTATCGCAACTGGAGAACATATTGTCATGAAACCTTATATCGACCGAGGACCTTTTCATTGGACAGCCATTTGATGATTGTTTTTTTAAACACATTAATAAGCCATTATAAACTGTGCGTTAGTCTAAAGGACTCGTCTTCGTTTCAGGGATATTTTTAGACTCTCGTGTATCACAGGCTTAACGAACTATTAATATTTTTGTCCGATAAATACGAGTTTTGCGGTTTAGAGTCATCGTTAAAAAGTTCGTTATTGCATGGTTTAACTAAAAGATGTCTCTCACATAAATTATTTAGCAACTGCTGTTTTTAGGGTTATGATCTGGCTATCAAAAATACACCTGGATTACCCATCAAAGCCAATGATGCCAAAAAGCTATTTGGAAATATTAAAGACATATACGCTTTTAATAGGTAAGCGAAGGATTGGAAATAAGCCTACTTTAATCCCAATCCACATAGCCTATTTAGGATAATTATTTTTGGCGCTGTTTTTTGTATGATTACTTGTAATTAACGTCGGATTAGTAATGACGTCATAAAGTTTAGGTCGTGGTCTGGAAGATAAGTCTCAGCACATGCATTACCGCAATATTTACATGTTAGTCGTCAATACTATGCTGTGCTGCTGGGCGAACTCGCTGCATATTAGAAAAACTCAAAATTACTTTTGCTTATAAGCCAATATACAGTGTTTTGCAGATGGTAAGATGCCTTTAGCAACAAAGTCCAAAGAATCGTTTTACAGTAATTATAGGGCTTCTATTGAAAATAATAAATTTTTCCCAATATTCTAAATTTTTCTTGAAATTTTATGCTATGGTAATAGACTATATAGCAAGCTTTTAAAGTAGGCTGAAATTTAAACCTAAAGATGAACTCAGCCGTTGCAATCAACTTTCTACGTTAAGTGCAAATTTCTGCTTTTAGCTGCAAAGGTTGTAACATCATTGATTAATAATGCCCCATTTTCATGACATAAATACGCGTTTCTTTTTTATTGCATTCGTGCACCTAATGTCGTTCTAACATTTGGCCATCATCAAATTTAAAGTGCAAGCTTTGGGGAAAAGTCCCAACAGAGTGTAAAATATGAAGTCGTCATCCTTCCCTCGGGTCTATCAGCACCCATATTCATGAAAGTACGCCTAATTTGGTACCGAATTGTTAAAAAATTTAATTGCTGGAAGATATCTTAAGTGCATTAATGCCAATCGTGTGAGATCGTTTAGGCTGAAAAAGTTTTAACAAGATTTTTAGGATTTGGAGAATATCATGTATTAAACCAAGTAAAAATTTTAATCAATTTTGGCAAATCTTACATTCAGATTTACGGGTTCAATATTGGTACTATACGCGGCAATGTTACCCACATCATTGTCAACAAAGCGCCAGCTAGAGCTTTCCGTAAAGTTGTAGTTAAGCGTTAGCGGCGCATAAATGCTAAAAAGCCAGTTTGAAGGATGGATGATTATAAAAGTTAGTTTATAATCTCTATCTGCTCTTATGTGTTATTAGAATTTTTGAAAAAATTGCCAATTGCGCTATATTTAAAACATATCCTTATTGAAACAATTATTACACAACCAAGTCAATTTCACGATGATAAAAAATGCAACAATTGATAGATTTCATCTTTTTAGCAAATTTTGGGTTTTGTGATATAAAGAACTCTATTCAATTGCTGTTGCTTTCTAGTAGAAAGCATGTTAAGTCTATCTTAAATGCTGCTGAGACTTTGATCTCAGATTTTGTAATGTTTTTGTAAGCCTATGGCACTTATATTTTTTTCAAACACAGATTTTAGAAATTTTTTGCAAAATAGGACCATCGGTCATCAAACTTTGTTGCTTTGCTTGTTCAGTAAATATATTGAAAAACGAAACTAATAAATGCTTCTGCATTTGCTGAATTCATGCGAAGCATCTTACAAATGAAATCAAAAATATCCCACTTTGCAACCAGAGAATTTGATACAATTAGACCTGGCAAACCCATCCAAATAATACTGTATGCATTTTGTTGGTTAAATTATTCCATCAAACTGCTGAGCTGGTCTACTTTAAAGCCACCCATCACCTTGTAATTAATTTGTTGAATTAACTACTTACAAAAACGATATTTAATTAAGATGGAGTCTTATGAAACGTTTTGGCTTTGCTGTTCTAACTGCAATTGTCATTTTGCATATTTTTGGCACGCGTGACACCCCAACTAATCCAAGAAAAGATTACAAACGTAATTCCAATATTTTTTTATTATTTCATTGTATGGGACTATAAGTGCAAATGACAAAATGTTGTTAAAGCGTATGGACCGTTTGGCTTTAGCCTTCGAAAATTATAAACTGCGCCCGTTAGCACGACTTTTAAATCCAATTTGCAACGTTGCTACAAAACGTGACGAGTCGCCAAGCGTTTCATGCGAGTTTTCAAGATTTAACAATGAGCAGTTTTTTTTCTTCAAGTTTTGAAAAGCCTTCGACATAGTCGACTGTTTGTCCGTTGTTGTAGTGTATATACTTCGTATCTCCCTCAATTTGCAGAGAGCTTAAAATCAAGTCACGAGCAATGAGCACGCTTGGGAGTCGTCTACCTTCGTTGGACGCCTTGCTGATTTTGCCCCATTCTGGCTCCATTCGAACTCTTAAGTTGTAAAACTCCCTTGGGTGAAGAGGCTGCTACAAACAACGTTTGTAGGTACCATTAGAGCCTTCTTTATTTAATGCTGATAACAGAGCATTTGATTTTACTCCCAAACCCATAAAATGTGTGAAATTCTACCTAAAATGGATTGGGTTTCCAAACCAAACCCAATTGGTAGTCATGTTGACAACAATCATGCTATGCGAGTGCATTGCACTCTACTTCGGCGTTTAATGTAGTCGTGCTCCCAACGTTCAGGATTTGTCTTGAGCACTGAAACTGTATTATTTATGTTTTGCAGAAAATTTTTGAGTTATTTAGAAAATTGTGAAAGTGACCCCGTGAAAGTAGGCCATCACTTCGTATCTCAGGTATATTATTTGTAATTTTGTGTCTATCGTTTATACTGATTTTTGAAATAATCTACTTCATTTTTGCGAGATGAAAAAACAGCATTAGTCGTAACAGTTCTCACTGCGCATTTATCCGCCTTGGTTTTGACCGTTGAAACAATCACACTAAGATTTTAAAGCTACAGACTTACATTTATTTAACGTTTTAGATTGTTGTTTAGTGTTGTCTAGTTTGATCTAAAGCCAAAATTTACGAATTTGAGGGTAGTTGTGTCGTTTTCCCACGAAATATTACGGTCTCCGCTAGTTATAAATAACAAGAACAATCGTTTAGTGATTTGGAATGCATTTTTGTCAAATGCCTTCATCTTTTTCGAAAAACCACTGTATTGGAAAATCTCTTGTTGTGACTTGAAGCAAGCCCTATAATTATGGGAACTCACAGATAAAATAATAATGAACTCACAGCACTTTTTATCAGTCACCTAGTGCATTTCCTTTGTTTTGATAGTGATATTAACTTCCTTCCTTTCTTTAGGATGCCTCGTTTAGTGTTTATACAGAATACTGTACCAACTATCCAATTTCAGTTGCTATCCTTACAAGGTGCATGAAAAATCCTGTCCTGGCCCATTTTTTCAAGGTAAATTTTGTTTGTTACTTAATTATACTACTTGATCTTCGTGAGTCACAAAGAAAAGCTTTTTCTGTTGCCGATTTATCACGGTTCATTGAAAGTTGTTGAATCACGTGTGAAAAATTTGTATTGGAGTGAAATGACTGTAAAGTTTTTGTTTGCGTTTATAATCTGTACCTGGATGTTGTTTTTGTTGTTTAAAAAACAAACGTAGTCTTCATTTTTTTTTATGTTTTTCGACATTGAGCCATAGTTTTCACTTCATGAATCTTGAAAAATTGTTCCCACCTTGAACTTTCAAGAAAACAGTTTGCAAACATTGACAATTAATTGACTCAACCAAAATGGAAATTAGATTGCCGTTTGCTTGAATTAATTTTTCCATTTTGGGGCTAATATTGTTATCCCAGGGTTTCGAATGTTAGATATTTTATATTGATGAACATTTTACCCTGCTGCTATTTAAAACCTGCGTGCCACAGACACAGTGTTGTCATTTCACATTGTAAGAACCTCGTTTACGAACCTTGGCATATTGTGTGAGTAGGTTTTTTGAATACAGTATGGAATTTACTAAGCATAGTAATTTACTACAAGTAAACAGCCTTCTCAGTCGCAATTGCATCAATTTAGTTTTATATCTGTATACTGTACTCTTCAGACCCAGCAAGAATCCCTGCGACATACTTTACCTCTGGGGGCTTATTTATTGAAGCCCGTGCAAAGAATTTTGAAGTACCACTTAATATTGCAAGTAAGTCCATGCTTTCAAAATAATTTTCAATTTCAACTTTGCGAAGATTACGAAATATATGTAGGCCTATTTGTCAAAGGCTCAAATATTAAGCGACGCAAGGATTGAATCTACTTATCTGCCTGTCATAGGGTAGCAATTTGCTATGTAAATAACTGTCGCGCCGTAGTTCATTTGCCTAAATTTGCTGGCAATACAAATAATATCAACCAATGATCGGCTTAGACTAAGTGCTTATTGCCTCCAGTTTACCGGTAATCAGTAGGCCTAATCACTACGAGGTTTAGTCGTATGACTAAGGTGGGCATAGGTGGGCAAGTTAATGCAAAACGTTAGCTTCGTTAACCACTAGTCCGTTAACAAACTTCACACCTCCGTTAACGTTAATCCGTTATTTTCAGCTTTGATTAACGGAAGTTAATAAAGTCCATTAATCCGTTAACATTTTGAGTGTAATTTACATTTCGTTTTATTCACTCGCTTCTGGAACACGTATTGACGTTGTTGAGCTGATTGTAAGGAAATATTTATTGGTATGGTGGTCTTTTTGTGTTTTGAAAGATACATTTTACAGTCTAATCTAATTTCAAGATAAAAACAAGTTCAAATGCACAATGAAGCTGCAAGATATTTACGATAAAAACCTTAACGGAAGTTAGCAGAACTTAACGGAAGTTACTTTAGTCCGTTAACAGCACTTAACGGAAGTTAATTTAGTCCGTTAACATGAAAAAACTTTTTAACGGATTAACGAGTTAATGAAAAAGTTAGCTTCGTTATTAACGGATTAACGATTAACGGACTTGTGCCCACCTATGAAGGTGGGAAACAATATTGTACGAACTATTCTGCCTTGTTTCCTTAATTGCATTGTACTAACATGATTAGTCGATTATTATTCGTTACGTCGTTTTTTTTGTCACTTCTTGTAAATTCCAGCTTTTCCATGAGCTTCCGGAGACAGCCGTTGCAAGGCTCAGCCTAAATGGGTTTGTGTAATAAGCTATTTGTTTCGATTTAGGAAATGGTTAAAAATTGCGACAAGAATCTTGAAAATTTCTCGATCATCAAGCAAGCTCTTGCTACAATGACCTTCATTGCTCGCCACATTAACGACATGAAGAGAAAAAACGAGGACGCCGTGCATATTCAAGTAAGATGTAGCTTGGATGCAGTCAGTTCAATCTTGTTCCCGTATAATGCGCCTGCTGGATCTTAAAAATTCTTCCTCTTTCATTTGAAGAGTTGTTGTTGTTGTGGCCATCCCAAATAGATGGCTTCGAGCTATCATTTGCTGATATTTCGTGGATAAAAACACAGTCAAAAGTCAAATGTTCATTATACTCCCTGTATTACGCCAAAGCGAGCAACTAGTTGGCGGGGCTCATCTCCACACTATTGCGCTTGCGGGCGACACAGCTTCTTTTGAAGAAATTTCGCATTTATGGCAAGCCGTTGGCGATACTCTATTCGATTTGACCAAACCAATATTTAAGCATTTGACCTCGACTCCAAAGACGAAATGAAATAGTCAAAAAGTTGCTAGAAAATTGTTTGTGTTTGAAATTTTAAGCACGTTTATGTTTGTAGCAGGCACTTGGATCAAATAAAAGTCCGCTTTTGGCACAACTAGGTACTTTTGCATTATGTTGAAGGAAATGAGGATGCATTAATTGCCGTTGGCTCCGAAGTTTCATCAAAAATATCCTTTAGCTTAGTATTATATGCATACGTTTTGTACGCTCTTTCTGACTAATTTGAATTTCTATTTTTAGGAACTTCAAAGCTTGCTGACAAATTGGAGGGTATGTTTGTGCTGGAGTTTATTTTAAATTTTCCTCTTTGTTTTGCGGTTGGCACTTTGCATACTTAATTTATTTTGCGTAGTACGGTATGCGTATAGTCACTATGCATAACGCAATCTGCAAAATTCCAGGACAAGATTTTGATTTTGCTATCCCGACGGTGAATCCTTTTCCTGCATGGAGCTAGTCCAGAGACTTGTTCGGTTAAGAGCGATTTTTTATTGGTTGGTGATTAGTTCTATAGTATTAAGTATGAATTAATTTAGATTTATAAGACGTATTTAGAAAGCAGATAGGCGGAACATGCAAAATGTATGCAATCATATGACTTGCATTGGAAGTCCGACAACCAACAAGAGTTAAAAGTTTTTCGACCTTCTACAGGGCGATGATTTAACGACTTACGGAAAAATCGTGATGGAGGGGGATTTGAAAATGCAGGGGGCTAAAAACGAACGCCTTGTCTTTCTATTTGACAAAATGATTCTCATTTCAAAGAGGAGGGAAGATGGCTTCATAATGTACAAAACGCATATAATGGTAAATAAGAATTTGTATAATCTTGTTTACAAGATATTATTTAACTTAATTTATGACTTGGACTCTGAGATAATCCTAATAAACTTTCAAGAAAATGTTAAATTTGAAGAAATTTGTTTGAATAGTGCAACATATGCCAAAGAGATATAATAAATTTTCTTTTCGTATCTTAAGGAAAATAAAAAACCTAACGGATTTTACCGTTGAATCATAACCGGAAATTGTTGACAGGAAATAAATGACAATTACAAGAGATTTATTATTTTTACATTCTTGTTAAGTACCAAAAGTTTTTGCATTAAAAAAATTTTTTGCTCGAAAACCACCTTTGCATTTCGCCCTGTAATTTGAATGCTTTTGCATCATTCTCAAATACACTAAGCACCACACCTTTCCACATGACATCAGCCCAAAATAGCAAAAGCCATCTATCACTTTGAAAATAAATTAGACTAAAATAGACAAAAAAAATTACAGTAGAACAAGACTATGCTGTAATTTTCAATTTGTTGAAATTACTGATAGACTAATCAACACTCGATAAAGTAGATAAGCGCACTGTGTTTTCTAGGGAAATGCTTTGTTTAGAATAACTGATTACAATATTAGATTGTATAGCTGTTCAATTACAATGTCTTTCTATCGTTTGAAGCACAAACTGTTATTTTTATACGAAAACTTTTCGAGATGTTTGTACACTTTGGCTTACATGCATTTAAATGTAACTGGTAATATTTTGCATTGAATTCTATATCAACACCTAAAATGTACTTCTTTATTTTTAACTTGCAATTTATATTTAAATATTTCCAAATTGCAATTAAGAATATATCATTGTAGTCACCTTTAAGGCATTGTTAAAATACGTGTGTAAGACAAATTATTTTTAGTAGAATGTGTCTAAATGTTGTCTACGTGCGCTAACTGTAAGCGTTTATTGATGTTGCTTGTCAAATATTTTGCAACTTTTTCAAATGAAGTTATCTTTGCAATCGATTCCAGTAACAATTTAAGAGCTCTGAGAATTTTGAAACTGTTTCTTTTAATGTTTCGTAAATTACGTCATTTTTCTTGCCACCAAAAAGCTAAAATATTATGATGTATGATTAACTGCAATTAGTCAAACTAATGATGTAGTTACAAACGCTATGTACAAAGTTTAATACGTAAACGCAATGCTTTAGAATGCATTGATAAAGTAATTGGTTACATTTTTTGACAAAAAATTGAATAAACAAAGAAAGCATTACTGATACAAAGCAAACTCATAACTAAAGAAAAAAATATGAAAGCAGTTCATGTCAGATCATATAATTTGTACTAATGTTCTTTTATTTAACTGCTAGTCTGCTACAAGTCGAGGTACTTGGTTTTATTGAATAAATTGTATAGGCTTGTTCTAGCGAGCGCTTTCAGAATTTACTAATTACCACGTAAACTTTTATTTAGTTTTGATCGAATGCAAATCCAAAATCTGTACCCCAACTTGAATGTTTTTATGAAATAATTTCAGTGTTCGGACTTGATTCTTTTGGAAAGTGTCAAAGACAATCCGCTTAGTTTTCTCATCGCTCCGTTTGATCTCCAAATTCATACCAATCAACACAGCTCAAGGGGTGGAAGCAAACAGCAACACATTCTAACTGTCCACTACCCAGAAGAAAAAAAGCTATGGACACAAAATATCAAGAGACAAATCTTGAAAAACCATCACACTGCCATTCCCCTGCAAGCCCAACAATCAATTATGAACATGGACAAAATCAAATTAGGTAAGTGGAGACTTGCTTGGTTGTGTTTGCTTGTGTTATTTGTTAATTGCCAAATGTTTGAAATTCTCACTACGTTTTAATGTATTTTTACTACATGAAATAGCAAGAGCCGGCTTTTGGTTTTTATCTAAAAGTAGCATTCTGCAACATGTTAACAATAACAATTCGAGCCTAGGATAAGCAACCCAAGCATCTTCAGGAAAATTTAGCAAAAGTTATGTAATTTTTTAGTATGTTTAGTTGTTTATTTTCGAAATTACCTTAGACATTCTGCATCATTTTGTACGTTTCGTTTTCAGACGGTCCATTTTCGAAAAATAACAAACGTGCACCGACAAAGTTATTCGGAACTACTTTGGCACCGTCCACCCTCGACTCGAACGGCAAAATCCGTCGCAGAAAGGATTCCATTAACCGAAAAACTTTACCAACTCGTGGTAAGTTTCATAAGTACATTGTTAAGTAAATTGATGACTAGGGCAAGTTTTTGCAACTTTTGCAACTTTTTTTACAGCTTCTGACAGCTTTCTAAATACTAAGAATTTACAACGTTTTAAGCTGTTTTAAGGAATTTTAGATTTGCAACTTTTTTCTTTTTTACGGGCAACTTTTTGCTGCAGTTTTATTTAAGTATGGCGCAAAATGTTAGTGTGATTTAATAAACATCCTATAAAACTATTTCAGTACAGCTCTATTGTCTTGGATTTGCATGACAAAAAGCTATGTGACGGATTACCAGCGTCTCAATGTTATAGTACGCAACAGGTGCTTACGACTTCGTACACTGTGGAGCGAAGTTTTAGCATGCTAGGGAAACTGTTGGCAAAAGATCATCATTTCTCCCAAAATAATGTTTGCAAATATTTGGCTTTTTATGTAAATAAATCGCTTGAGTAGATCACTGTCGGTTAAAATGTTTGTGCATAAATGCAACTTTTTGCAACTTTCGTTAAAAATAAATGCAATTTTTTAGTACAACAAAAACTTGCCCTGCTGATGACGATATTTTGTGTTATGACGAAGAAATGGGATAGCTGATCTTTTTTAAGCAGAGTTGAGATGGCATTTAAAATCAGAATGACCAGCAACTTTTCGCTTTGCAAAATTTGTTTATCGATGGACAGAATGACAATTTTGTGTCCTCAATGCTCATTTGTATATTGTACAACAATTATGATAAGTAGAGTTTGATTTCAACCGACTTGGAAAAAAAACTCGACAGCGTAGGCCAGAGCGAATATCATCACACAGTACGCGTCAAAACAACATAGGATTCTATTTGAATAAGACACTCCTGTTGATCTCAATTACGGGTGAATCAGACGGAAGAGTTTTGAATTTTTGATTTTTGACGTGTACTGTGTTATGATATTGTACAACAGTCAGATAGATTGGCCGTTGTTTAATCAAAAAAAAATGCTTACCGGTTTTCTAAAGGGTGGTATCGGTTTATCTAGCTATTAGTTTCCTTCACTTTAAATGTTAAAATTTTTTGAAAAAAAAAAAGATCTTTTGAACTTTAATGGCCTGTAATTCTAGCAAGTTTTCATGGAAATTCAACAATCTACTGTTCACCACACTATTGTGCAGTGTTGCTCGTGGTAAACACTTGAAACCCGTGCCAGCTAACTTATTTTCACGTTTTTCGAGTTTTTGTCAGGAAGATCTCAATTTTTTCAAACATGGCAAAACAATTAGTTAGCCTTTTGCAAATTAGAGCTTTTCTAAGAAAATTCTTATCACCAATTACAAATTCAAAGGCTATTGGGTTGCAACAATCATCTGCAAAATTGACGTTGCTATGGTTACCATAGCCTGCCGAATAGTTATGAGTAAGCAATAAATGATATCCGGAACTATTCTCTGTACTTACAATCAGAAATATAACATGCAAAATTAACTTTTGGTATGTATTTGCCTATTTTAACTCATAACATAATCTAGCCAAGTAAATTAAAAAATGTCTATTGTCTAAGTGTTGGATAATTGTAAATTAAATTGGAACAATTCAAAGCTTCCTTTATCTGAAATGCAGAACGCAGAGCGTCAGATACTAAATAAATCTGATAGATTTACTAGAAAAACGAATACGTCTCGTACCTTACAACATCGTTTCCGTATGTAAATTAAAATTACCGGTGCAATAATGACGCGAATCATCTCCGCCAAAAGTCCTCTAGAATCTCAAGTCTTTTTGTAACATCCTTTATACGTACTAGGTCTATTTTTATGATAAGCTATATGTCTATAGGTGCTTCCAGACACACACTCTATGAACATCAGCCATTACTTGAACGCGGATACACGTATTTTAATCTTTCATAATGGCGTCTGATTTTAATTACTTTTCCCGTTTCAAAAAATACGTACAGGTGACCAATGCCCAAGCTATCTGCTTGTCATTGACACGTTGCCTATTCCAACTAACGAAAATTTATCTTTTTTGGCACTTTTACGGGTGGCCGGTGGTTATCTGGGCTGTACGTTTCTGGATTTTATGCTAAATTTCTTTTGTGCTGTGTTTTGAAAAAAGTAGCTAAAAATGTTGTCATGTGTTTTTTGCATAGGTTTTGATGACATAAGTAAGAAAAAGGTGTTAAATAATTGCTTGAGAATGATTCTGATAATCGGGACATATACCGGCTAAGGCAGTTGCGTCTTTCCTGCAAAATTCTCCTTAATGCGAATGTAGACCACAAAGATATGGCAAGTGACCTTCTTGTGTTGTGCTTTTTACGAATAATTGTAAGACTGTTTTTTTTCAGCTTTGAAAAAGAAGCAAGAAAACGAAATTCACCACGATGCTGCCGCAACAGAGACAAATTCTGAGTCAAACGTAGCTACACCGTCCAAATCCCGATTTTCTATTCCTTGGATTAATAAAAATTCCTCTCCAAAGCACGAGTCTACTCCGCCTTCAAATACAGCTTCGTTGACTCAAAATGAAAACACGATAAAAGAAGAAGGGGAGCATAATGAAGAAAAAAAGGAACAAGAAAAAAGATTTGTAAAAAAAAGAGGACGGAATGCAAACAGAAGAAATGATAGACACAAACAATCAATAATTTACAAGTAAGGCATAGTATTGGGTATTTATGATTTTTTGCTTAAACTTTTGCTTTTTTTTTTGCTCAATTTTGCAAAGGCAACAGGTATTTGTCAGGTCATACTTTTAGGTAGCGAAGCGTGATATATAAAAACTTGATGTGGTAATGATTTCCTAGGTGGCAACTATCTATAGCCTACGTGTTTATTGCAGAATACCGTAGACTTTTGACGGATATGCATTGAACTTGATAATTTGCCGACATTGCTTTTTTGATATACCAGTTGATTAAGTGGCTGTCGTGCTCATCTTTAGAGCAGAAGGCTTAGGTTTCAATTCCAATTGGACACAGTGCTGCAACTAGCTCCCATCGAGGTCATCGTTCTTCTCAAAAAGCTGTATCGGCAGGTGCAATTATGTGTAATTACATTTTATTCACCAATTTGCCTTGGACGGAAGACAGCGAAGTCAAGCTAACACCTGTATACCCCACACGATGGAGGCTTAACATTGTCCCTTTTTTTGCTGAACGTCCAGCAGGGAAACTGTGAATACCAACTTTTATTGTCTTTTTATCGACGGGGAATTGAAAAGAGTCGACTGTTTCATTAACAGACGCTCTATCCACTTGACCACTGATCGGTAATGGACCTTGCCAAGCAACCTTACACAGGGAACCCAGTGAAAATGTGATTTTCGATCATCAATTTTTTTTGCAGGCGTTACAAGAGGCGTAAAAGTCAACCGGTAATAACTGAAATGGAGCGAATGAAGAAAAAAGACCCCGAGTCCCCGAAAGTCGAAAAAGTCCATGTCGAGAAATCCAACTCCGACTTGTCGATGGACGACTTCGACTCGTTTGAAGATTTTCTCTGTTGTACCGCAAATAACTCGCACGAAAGCGTAAGCTGGGATGTCCAGATTGTTGAAGCCGTTTTTGAGCGATTTAAGAAAAAGAAAGACGAGGAGAACAAAGACGGCGATCTGCCGGAACAGAAAGCAAACTCCTCGCCGTTCACGATTCCAACCATTGAAAAACTAAAAGATTCGTCAGATGTATCTGATACTGAGGAGTCCCAGAAGCTGATCAGATATGACAGTACTGAGACTTTCTTGTCAGAAAGTGTGGATGAACTAACTCCAGCAGAAGATCTGGTATCAGCAGATGATAATTCCTATTCCCAAGCTCCCCAAGTCTCTCCAAGGAATGGATTCAAGGAAGTGAGCAAAGAAGAAGAGGAAGAAGATTTGATTCTTTCCATAGATGTTCCTGCTACTCCAACACTCAAAAGTGCTCCATGGTCAAAGGATTTTGAAGAAACTCCGTCCCCAGTCGTTGTCCCCGAACTAAATGATGTCATAGTTCACAGTGCCGAAGAGAGCGAAGTCGACGAAGATGACGTCACGAAAGATGACGTCAATGAAATATCATATCCTGAGTCGCCGAGTGCAGCGATAAAACGTTCTCATTCCGCACAATCTTCTTATACCGATCGTCGAAAATACTTCGAGAAACTAAAAGAAATCCGTGATCGACGTCACTCAAATGTTAGCCTAAACAGTTACGACGCTAATCAGATCATTCAGACAGGAAAAGTTCAAGAAATGATTGCTCATCATCGCGATTATGTTGCCTCGCAGGTCCGAGGCTCAACTTCGTACCAGAACAGTCCAGAGGTTATTGGTGAAATACCGAGCGAAAACATGCTGGCGCCGCCTAATAACCGCCGCTACAGACGCCAGAAAAGCAGCGTTACCAGCGAAACCTCACAATGCGAAAATCTTTCGAGACATTCTTCCTACACGCCCATGGATATGGACACTGTTCAAAATAGTCATTTCTCTGCTATGACAACAGGAAGTCTCCCTCTGAATTTCACTAGCAGTAGCAATAGTAGTAGCAATTCAAGCATAAATGATGCGGAGGAACATCATCCCGACTGTACAAGTCCAACTACTCCCAAATATAAGGTACTACTGCAGCCAAGGCTTTTCCTATGGAGGTCGTATTTTGAAGATAATGGCGCTAACACTAGACGGAGTAGCAATTTGGCCATTCAAACTCCGTCTGAAGCAACGCAAATCAATAAAGATGAAGTTCCTCCAAAAATTCCTCTGCGGGAAGTTGTGAATTTAGCCACCACCAAGGAAGACAATAGAGATGAGCTTTCAGAAGAAGTGGATGATGTATGGGAAGACTTTGAAACAAAAGCAAAGAAGTTCGAATCTCTTTGTCGCTCATCTTCCAGCGAGAAAATTTACGAGAAGCAGCCTCTCAAAAGATCCAGCTTCAGTACTCGGAAAGATCTTGCCGCTGCTCCCTCAATCAAAGAAGACCCAACCAGCACATCTTTCAAGCAAAGTCAAGACAAGTGGAAGAAAGATCAACCAACTGGCACCAACCAAAATCAAATCGTCAAAACCAATCGTCTTCGTTTCAATTCGAAACGGAACAGCACATCAGAAACGGAGACCTGTACAACTACTACTACTCCTCATAACACGGCCAAGAGATCTAGTTCTTTTCGGTCTGCAACAAGCAACAAAACCTCAACGTCAATCGCCACCACTCCACTCCGCTTCAATACAAATACAACTGAATCAACTCCGGTTGCAATGACAACTGTACGGCGGTCCAGCTCCTACAAAAGTAAAAATCCGGTTCCTCTTCCTTTTGATCGATCCCAGTCTCCAGTAGCGGTGGCAATATCTCGTCATAACTCTATGACGTCAAGAGACCGCTCTTCTCCTACTCCAGGAGCACTATCCGATAGTCTTGGATCTAATCTGAGTCGCTCCAGCTCCTATCGAAAGAGCAATGAGTCACTTTCAGCTGCCGTGTCCACCAACGGATCTCTACTAAGAAGGAATTCGAGCAAAGTGAGGAAAAACAATTCTTCTAATCCAGACTTAGCAACTGTATCATCAACTGCAACAACACCAACACCCGAAGCACACTCAACACTGGCTACGTCATCAACACCTGAACTTCCGACGGAAGAAGTACCTCCAGCGGATGTAGACGGGCCTTCTGAAGCTCCGGAAGTTGATTCTGCAGAAACGGATCGAATAGAAGAAGTGACCGAACAGTGTAGCGGCAAAAGCGTCTTAAAGCTGGCTCAACGATTTGATCAAATCGCATTAATCTCCGGAAATTCGAGCTTATTAACCGGCCGTAACCGCTGGAACAAAGGAAGAAAACACCATAGCGACTTAGCGTAAGTATTTCGAAGCTTGTTTTTATTTATGCTTAGTATCAATGCTTGCTGTATGTGTTTGTAAATTTCAAATTCTGACATTTTATTACACACAAAATGATACCACAGCAGCGTCTATTTCGCCGAGAAGAAGGCAATATCACACTTTTCAAAGACCAAATCCTCTTCATCTTATCATATCTACAATATGAGTAAATTCAAATATCATTCTAATTCAGTGAAAATTCAGGTTAGCAACACTAACTGGTTTACAGTATCCTACACAGCTAATTTCACTGCTCGCTATGTTCAAAATTTCCAATAAGCAGCTTGAATTATCCAATAAAAACAAATTTAATGCACATAACCGCATTAAAGACGTATTTTACTAGTTTAGGATATTTTTTTCGATTTAATTTTTTGAAATTATTAAATTGTATAAGATTAGTGAGTTACTAAATTTTAATTAACGCAAATTACGCAATATTTGTAATAATCATTAGTTATTATTGATTAGTGTAATAAATATTGAGAAAGTTTGTATAAAAAATGCGACAATAATGCTGATATTAGAATGCTAGTGAAAGCAATCTTCATAATATTTTGTCTATTGTGAAGGATTATTGGTCAAAATCACAAAGTATGAACAAGTCTTAAAAATAAATAAAAAGAAAAGGCATTTTGCAAAAAAAATGACCCAAGAAATTTTCTTATGAATTGGCTTTTATGTCTGAAAGTTTTGGCAATCCAAATTGATTATTGTGTGACGCAGACAAAAATCGCTGATTTATGCCAATTAAATTGATTTATTGGTGATTGCTGTGAATGTTATTTATTTGCTTGAATAGCGGACAATATACTTAATTATTGTTTGCCATAAAAAGTATAGTTTGCATTTCAATCGCTTTTGAAATGTGGAAGAGGTATAAAAAAATTTGAAATGATGTTAAGTTGAAAAAATGCGAAGAATATTGTTGAACATTTGCATTGCTTGGTTGTGCTAACTATAAATAACTTTGTGTTGCATAATTCCAATTGTATTCAATTAAATTAAATTACTCAGAAATCCAGCTTGTTTTATAATAGAAGCTGGCATGAATCGTTTTCTTAAAGTGAAATCCTTCAAAAAATTAAGTGGTATTAAGAAGATTCTATAATATAGAAGATAATTTGTAACCTCTGTATAAATAAGTTAAATAACTTTTCTAGGATTTAGTGATTTTGAAAACTGCCAACCCTAAATAATTGCATGGCATTTTAAAAAGAAACTATTAAATTTTTTACAACTGTGAGGTAGCACTTACTTACGTAATATCTGCTTTCCCAATAGGCTGGTGTTTCATCATCTGAATTCACACATAACCTATCCTGCCAACCCACCCGAACCTTCAAACCACACACAAGGGCAATTTCTGCACTTGCCATCATACCCTCATCTCAGATTACTCTGATTAAAGTCTGACAACAAGGTTACCAGAAAGAGGATTTTTGACCAGTATCACACTGGCACTGCACTTACGAGTAGTTTAACCGCATTGCGCTAGTGTCACTAAGCATGGAGACCATAATATGACGGTTGAACTAAGTGCAGTGCAAGTGTGATACTGGTCGAGAATCCTCTTTCTGGTGACCTTGTTGTCAGACTTTGATCAGCATATTCTGAGAAGAGGGTATGATGGCAAGTGCAGAAATTGCTCTTGTGTGTGGTTTGAAAGTTCGGGCAAGCTGCCAGGATAGGCTACGTGTGAATTTAGATGCTAATGAAACGCTAGCCAAACGGGAAAGCAGATATGTGAGTGACGCGCTACCTCACCGCTGTGAAAAATTTGTGTTGAGGATCTGCTATGTAACTTCTGCAACAAATACATATACAGCAAATGCAGAAAATAACATCTTGTTTGTTTTTTTGTTTTGCTGCAATGGATTTGATAATCATGCAACCAACTTAAAAAATGATATCCTCCAAACATATGCCTAAAGGCTTATGTCAGATATTACATTTTTCCAACATTTGCCTGGCAGTTCCCATTGTCTGATCTATTTTAAATTCTCCGTGACATTAGTGTACTGTGAGTTATAGCGTAACACATTAAGTTTTTCTTGCCTTAAATGGATTCTTACTTTGTATGATGTAATGTAAATATAATGTAATCATCTAGTAGTTTTACTTGCTGCAGTAATCCATAAAAACCGAATGAAACATTGTTCCTGGCTATTAAAATTTATGAAAGCATAAATGTCTTTCATATGACGTCATCACGCAGCTTTTCTTTGTTTTAACATGAAGTTTTTACAATGATAAATTGATTAAAAACATACAAAAACAAAGGTGTAAAATTCCATTCTGAATTAAATTCTATTTGTAAATAAATAACCGGAACTACGCATGTTTGGTAGCAAGTTTTAACCTCTTGATTTCAACATCATGTTAATTTTAGTTTTATTTCTGTAGTACTCTAGTAACGAGTAATGTGGCTTAACACCTACTCAAGCAGTGAGTCTGCTTGTGATTTCAGCCGGGTCTACCAGTACTTTAAATTCGGTTTGCTGGCTTCTGTTTGAGGTGGTCAACGTCTCTTCTGGCGACAAAAATAAAAAAAATTTGCTCGTTTTTCATAAATATTTTAGTTGAGAATTGTAATAATATGAAAAGCTGTATGCTTAAAGCTCATTATGCTACCGGATATGATTTTGCATTTTTAATCTTTTTTCTTGTTTTTTTCAGGCTTCCATCTTCAAGCGAAGTTTTAAGAGAGCAGAACGAAGTAGCTACAACAAAAAAACATCGGCTCAAACGTCACCAGTCATGCATAACGACGAAAACCTTGTTTAATCGAGACCTTCCGCTAGCACGACAGTTTTCTGAAGCTCAGTTTTCAGAAGCTACGAGTCAGAAATTCCCAGCCTCTGTTTCCTCGTCTTCTGGAGAAGCTGCGACCAAGCAGTCCCTATTTTTGAATTCGCCCAAATCTCCACCGCCTGCAAAACCATTGCCCCCCTTACCCCACAAAACCGCGCTGACGAGAGCACGATCACAAGATGTCATTACTCTTAAACCACCTCCCCCAACCAAAGTTTCCGCCCGACAACCCTCACGTACAGACTACTCAATTCAATCCCAACCCAATGAGTCCTCCGATCCCAAAACTCCTCCTCTTCCATCATCTAACAAAGATCTGCTGCAAACCAATAATAAGGGCGAAAATACAGTCAGCGATCATTCGGTTACTACTAAAAGAACAAGACGCAAAACTCGATTAAGTAATGTATCTGACTCCTCAGTTTCCGATGCTACTCCTGCTTCTCCTCCACCAACTGAATCCACTTCTGATTCAAAGAGCTCCGCTACTAGTCAGCCACCAACCATTCAAAGCCCCAAATCTCCTCCACCCCAATCCTTTTCCGAGTTAAAGAATTCAGTTGTTAACCACTCTTTGACTGTCCAAAATCCAAAATCATCTCCTTCTCAACATGTCCCAGAACCAAAGAGCCCAATTGCCAATCATCGATCAGCTACTGAAACTCCCATATCACCTTCAGCTGAAATAAAGGATAGCGAGACCCTGAAGCAGCTAGAAGGGTCCCAAACCAACACCCTTAGGACCACAAACAGCGCAAAGCCCTCAACGAGAGCGCGAGTTCGAGCACGAAACAGAAAAACTGCGGATAACTATAATTCTGGTAGTTTTGCATCACCCATTGAACCGAAAGACACTAAAAACTCTCAAATTCGGAACTCGGGGCCTGTTTCTACAGATACTCTTTCTTCAGCCACGAGGACGAGAGCTCGTGGGAGGCGAAGCCGCAGAAAAACTAATCCACCTCCTCATCTTGAGACCACTCAAAATTCTTCCATTACTTCCAAACCCATTGACCATGTGCCCTCATTTAGTAGTGATCTTAATAGTCAGTCATCGCCCATTACCTCCCCAGTAGCCAAAGTTTCTCAAAGTACATCCCCAAACAACACCCCGGAAGACCTCCTCCAGTCTACTTCCACAACTCCAAGCAAAACCGTTTCAACTGTGTCCGCTTCCTCCAATAAGAACGCTGCTTCTGAGGTGGAAAAAAAGGATGATGAAGATGCTTCGTCTCATGATGAGCTGGAGTCTTTTTGCTCACCGCCATTGTCTCCAAAAATGAGAGAATTTCGGAACAACAAACTTTCGGATCACTCCGCGTCTTCGCTTGTCCAATCTTTATGCAAAACGTCAAGGTTGACGGAGAGCAAAGTTGATGAGACTTCATCAGATACACATATTGTAAGGCCGCCTACGCCGGTGTTTAGAACTCGCAAGGAGTCAACAGTTGGAAATAAAACGAATTCAAAATCAACTAAGCCGCCACCATCTGATTTTATTGCTTTATTTTGTAAGATTTAATTTGTATTTAATTGAGAACGTAGTTTCACTTATAATTTTATATTCTTATACTTTTTGCAAGCGTCACTTATTTTTCGTAATCATTATTTGAATGTCGTGTAAAGTTCTGTCTGTCTGACGGCTAAGAATGTGCAAAATTTTCAACTAAGTTATCTGTAAAAAATACCCAAGTTCCGTGAAGCTTTTTTTTCGTCTATGAACGATCTTGCCATTTCACGTCGTATTGTACTGTACAAAAGCACTGCTTAACGTTAAAAAATGAATTAATCCAAACAATGTACGCGTATTAAACGCATAAATTTAAGTCACCTATCTCGTACATTATAGTCCACTAGATCATCTAAATGTGTGCAAACCTTCACTTCGAAAGCATTTTAATTACGCACTATAATATTTTACTGCAAGTTCGGCCAATGATAGGCCGCGAGTGTAGTCCATACCTGTGCCGAAATGCAGGATTATTTTGCAAAATACTGTAATGTTCAATTGGAATGTTTTTGCAATCGAAAAAGACTAGGGTTGGAGTGTGCAATTTTTACTTTTGGTCTGTTTTAGAGTTTGAACAGCTTTCATGCCCATGAAGTTATTATTTATAGTACTTTTATTTACTGTTGTAACTGTGCAATGTTTGGCTATAATTTTCTTGTTATTTTAAATGCGTTTTTCTACGAAGTTTTGTTTTTTGTGAGTAAAAACACGAGGACAATTACAGTTTGGCAAGTTGCCATAACGGCGATTAATTTGTAAGAATCGAACAAGAACGACAGTCTGAGAAGTGACGTCATCAAAAAAGAAGTGATCACGAGCAAATTTTGAAAACGTTTTAATATTACAGCATTGTTTAATCGTGACATAGCCGCTACAAGCAGAAAAGTGATATCAAAACGGTTGTATATGAGACAGATCGATTAAGATCAATACACAATAGACTGC
Source organism: Trididemnum nubilum (assembly GCA_963965965.1). Taxonomy (NCBI): domain Eukaryota; kingdom Metazoa; phylum Chordata; class Ascidiacea; order Aplousobranchia; family Didemnidae; genus Trididemnum; species Trididemnum nubilum. The sequence goes on along the minus strand of CAWYPQ010000515.1, from coordinate 15,616 downwards.
AGCTCGATTCCCGGTCGGGTTAAACGAAGACTGCAAAAATTGGTATTCACCGCTTCCCTGCTTGACGTTCAGCATTAAAAGGGACAGTGTGAAGCCTCCGCAGTGTATGGTGGACAACTAAACAATTGGGCACTGCGCAGGTAGCAGCTTGATTCAAAGACCGAAAGGTTCTGTTGCTGTCTCCTGGCCGAGGCAACTTGGTGAATAAAAATGTAATTACAATTATCTTGGTTTTAGTTGCGGTATTACGCCGAACCGTTTACAAGTGTACAATTTTGTTGAGGCCTATCTCTGCAACATTAACCGTAGGTTTCTAACTCAGCTAAAAAAATATTTTAGATGGGTGACGAGCTTAAGAGCATCACAGTATTTGATGTGTAATCAATTCAGGAATTGAGCTCAAAACCTCTCCGAGTCCAGCACGAGAAGTGTTCAACCAATAAGCTCATAGCATTCTACATGTCAACTGCCGATGACATATACGAATTCTCTGCGTATGACATATACATATATAACTCGTACACCTGCGTTTTCATTAACTTGTAAAAATGAATTTGAGCCTATGAATGGGGGGTAGATAATTTATTTTACAGCTTCTGTAGAACAGTGAACAAGTGCCGTAGGTTTACAGAGGACTATAAAAATTGGTATTCACAACTTCCCTTTTTGACGTTAAAACAGAATGACACTGAGACCCATCCACCAATCACATTTACTTTAAAGTAATAAAAATTACTAACATGTTAAACTGAAAATGGCGCTAGAACCAAAAGTGTTATCTAATAGTTTATTCAACAAAAAATATAGCAGCGTTGGCTTGGCTGTGCTCAATATTTCTTTTGCAAACTCGAAGTCACTTTGAGAATGCAGAGATTAGGCAAACCAAAATGAAAAAGATATTGTCCTTAAAACAACCGAAGGGAAATAACTGAGAGTTCATCATGTGAAATCACTAACTAAAACGGAGAGGCCAGAGCTATTTTTATCACTCTATAAGGCATTGAAATGCACTAAAAGCTCTCGAAAATTTGCAACTTCACTCTTGTATCAAATATGTATTACCTTATAAGGTTTTAGCTTCTGCTTTTTTTCGATTGTTGAAACTCGAAATTTGCCGCATACAAAGGTTAATTTTTGACAACACATTGCATGATTTAATGGCTATAGGGCATTAAGACTGCAGATTTCTCTAGGCAATCCACAAATCATGAATTCTGACAGCATAATATTATAACACTGATAGGCTAAACGGAAACAATTCTACTATGGAACTCCTTATACGGGAAAATATTATTAAACAGAACAATCATCACAGCAGAACCCGGGATTTTTTAAATGAAACTTGGCCAAAATATGAGGGAATTGCGCATATCCGTTTTATAATTTCCATAATTTTACAGCAAACAGAAAGCTGAGTAAAACAGGTTAATAGCATGCTCTTCGATTGGTCTTTCAAAACAATATCAAGCCATAATGTCGCACCCCACGTAAAAAGTACTGTAGCAAAGGTGATGCATGTATTTGGATAGTGAGATAAACGAAACGACAGGTAAAACCGCCGCCAGTGACAATTTTCATCGGAAAATTCTAAGGTAAAGAAGAGTCAAAGAAAAATGAAGAATATTCTTCCGCGCATTTTTCATTTGCTTTTTTTAAGGGTTAAGACTAAGATTTGAATTTGGTTTAGATTTGAGGTTACTTTTTATAAAGATTTGAGTTTGGGTTAGATTCGCCTTAAATCAATTAAATTTAGTTGTTAGAAATGTTCGGTGAAATAAAGCCTTCCGAAGTCGCTCACTCAGCAGGTCGTTAAGGGTAGGCTACTCATCAGCAATGGGCGCCTGTGTGGTGACGGGTGACCAATCTTTTGAGTCGTGCGAAGTCGGCCACTTTTCTTTCCCGGATTCTTAAGCTTAGCTGGGGTTATGTTACTTGTGTGGTGAAATAATCAAGCACTCATCCAAATGAAAGAACCGAGCAGCTCCTACCGTTTGTTGAAAACAAATATTAGAGACGTGGCCAGGCTACATATTCCCGAAAAGTATTCTTGCTCTCAGCAATTTGTATTGCTATCTCTCTGCCTGCCATTACTGCCCGAATCTTTACTTTAACAAAAGGTTTTAGAAAAATAACGTTGCACGAATCGAAGTGGAGACTTTCCAGACCGCGCACCCCTCTACAACAGAGACGAGACTGTCAAATCGTGGAAAATGAGTTTAACTCGATATGAAGACAATGTAAATATATGGGTCCATGTCGTAAAAATGCGGCCAGGCTTTTACGCGACAGAAAATAGTTGTCCAGTACCCACCCAAAGAATTGAATGCGTCGCGTTGGTATCCACATCAACAATGGTGCACTGTCAATCAGCGAAATTTTGAGGAACAGCAGACCAGGCACTATCCCGGTTTAAACGCGATCTTTCTAACACCTACTGAAACTGATTTCCCGCTTTGGGTTTCCGTGGTGATATTATCAGTGATGGGCACAGCGGCGCTGTTACCAGCGCCGCTACTTTTTCGATAGCGCTAGCGGCAGCACCGCTGCTTTTTTTCGTCAACAGCGACAAGCGGCAGCGTCGCTGTTTTCTCAGTCGAAAAAGCGGCTGCGCTTCAGCTCCCTATATTAAGCAAATTTTCTGCCGCTGCCGCTACGGTTAATAAACTCCTTCCCAGACTTTTTTGATTCACATTTTCACTCGTTTCCGTTGGGAGTCTTTATTTTCCGCTTGTTTTCACTCTGCTCTTGCTACCAAGTTATTTTAGTTTAGAACATACTAGGTAACCTTTGAGACGTTTTGTCGTTACTCGTACATGTGTAGGCGAGTTTTATTGTTCGTGGTCCTATTTTCTCTAAACCAAAATTGAACAAATAATGTGGCCTGGTAGCGGACCAATTTGAACTGATAAAACCGATTTCAACAAAGCCGATTTCGAGCTGTATCTCTTTAACGAAAATGCGATAATTACAGTTCGATAAACTGCTAAAAACTTGCAGACCACGCTTTTCCTTAAAATGCAAGCATTTAGTAAAACAAATGAAGATGATTTGTTGGATATCTGGTCACAGACCACAGTATAGTCGTGCACTGCAAGTAGAACAGTATAGTAACCGGCCAGACACCAGAGTAGTGTGTTTCGGGGGGCACAAAAACTTTTGGGGGGTTGCTAACGCAGTAGAAACCAGACGCATTCCGAATGCGGCAGCATTCCGGTGAGTATTTTGCTCCAAATCCTATGTTATCCTCCTTTGGTATGGATTTTGCCCTCAAATTTGGGGGTGAAGACCAAAAATAAAAAATAAAAAAAGGTTTTCATCGCAAAATCTTAGGCTAAAATAAAAAATAAAAAAGGTTTTCGTAGCAAAATCTTAGGCTACTTGATCACGTTCACTAGATCTGTCTTGTTGTTTCATAGAAAAAAAGCGTTTGTGGTGACTTGTTTTTGGGCAAAGGTTTGTTGGTCCTCTTGTGCTAATACAATAGTTTACTCTCACTTGGAGGGCACAAGCAGTGATTTCTGGAGGGGGGACACGGCCCAAAATGCCCCCCCTCCGTGCCAAAATTTTTGATTTGGGGGGGCAAACCAAAAATCGCATGCAATGATGTCATCAGAAATTTTCAAAGAGGAACTTTTTGTGGGACAAAGATACTGTATCATAGAATGGAACATCAGAAGCCGTGGCCTGGTTTGGCACTTAACCAAGAGTTTACTCGAGGAAGAGGGCTTAAACCAAAACTTAAAAATGAAAATATCTAAATTGGGAGACGTGTGCAAGTAAACTAGTTTAACTCAAACGATCACAGCGGGGGTCTGAGGGCGAAGCCCCCAGGCCCTGGGCGACTTTTCTAATTTTTTGAAAAATAAAGCTATTTTTATGCCATTGGATCACATTTCGCATGTGTTCATTTGAAAGAACTAGATTTTTAACATTTAAAATCCAATTGAAAAAAATTAAATTGTTTCAATCCTCCTTTTACTTATAATTCGGTCCAAAATACGTTTATAGTTTTGCATTTTGGGGTTAAATTTTGTAAGTATTCTGGTAGTAAGTGATAATCCACTCGAAGATTTTCCTCAGAGATTTTTGCTTTGACATGAAAACAGCCAGGTGTAGGAGTACATGTACGGTCAAGGGGCCCCAAGCCCCTCAATTCAAATTCAATAATTTGTTCAATGAGCATTTCTCCAGGCCATGTGTTTTTTCAAAAGTATTTTTTCGCGTTAAAACGGGCGAGATGGAGGTGAATGGTTGTTGAAAACCGTGCAATAGATGGTTACGCCTACTTACCATGTTATTGCCCGGGCCGGATTTATATTGCGCTGGGCCCCTGGTTTTTGGAGATTTTCGCAACATTTTCCTGCCAAACGTAAGTGTAGACCAAAAAAAAGGCTTACCATCTGAGCGTAGGGCCTCTGGCTCTCTGCCAGGTGGTAAATCCCGCCCTGATTATTGCGTTACGTTTTTAAAAAAGTTATGCGAGAGCCCGGGGTAGCAACTTTTCAGATAAAAAACCTTGATTTCACCCGGGTTATACATTTTGATTGGTTGGCAAAAATTAATTGAGAAGGTCCGGGCCCTTTTGTCGTCAATATTATTGTTAATTACTGTTGTACGCGTGTACTGTTGTGCGCGAAAATTGCTAAAAGAAACTGAAACTGACGAAACAATAGGCTTTTTTATCACATTTTTATCATTCGTCGCATTTCAATTTTGAAAATTTTCATCAACACCATAGCAAAACCTCATGTAAAAAGGTTGAGTGTTGTTTTGTTTTTTATTGGGGGGAGGCCCGGCCCCCCTCCGGCTACGCCTTTGCCCTGTAGCGCCGGGTCGGGCCTGAGTAGTTACATCAATGCGTAGTAAAATAAATTTTGCTACAACGGTTAACAGTAAATGGTAAAACTGAGAATTGAATTTATAATGCGCTGAGAATTGAACTAACAAAATAGAACCAGGTAATAAATAACCTTCAAAGACAACTTAGTTATGGAGCTATACTCGAAGAAAAATTGCTTAGTGCGACGTAAATCGCATTAAGCATCATTTGCTTAACTTGTACGTCATTACTACGTGTCTCCTTCGACTTCGTAAACACCAGTGTTCTTGAACGCTTGGTCTACTTTTATGCCGAAGTTGGACGAAATCATCGCAGGGACGTGAATCACCTACCTTTCCGCAAAACTCCCAAGAAATGGTTTGTAACTCGGTCGATTGATAAATTTTCTTATCGGATCTCTACACGAGGAATTATTTTTGTGGTTGAGGGCCGAGCCTGTGATTGACAGATCGACTACTTCTCATAGCTTTAAGAGCCGGGACTAAATTGTACAGAAGCTGAATACTGTATGTCATCGTGCTTTTATGGCAAAACCGTAACTTATTTGAGTCGATATTTCTTATTGCCTTTTGTTAGTGTAGAAAATGCGATAAAGAATTTAACTTCCAAAATAATTTCCAAAGGGCTGGTTTGACCAATCAGCATTTTGAAATGCTTGTTTTTTTGAAAGGAGCATGCCAACAACTAATTGAATGGTGATTTGCTTACTTGTCTACCATTTAAGCCTGCTAATGCCGATTGTAACCTGTTCTGATATTTTAAAAACTTGAATTAATTAACTTTCGTAAATAAAGTTGAAATTTCACCATTAGATACCGTATTTGAAGGGCATCGTTCTTTTTACCGTTTACTTTTTTAAAGTAGCGGGTACGCAGCTCCGGATATTATACTGCAACACGGGAATCTAATCAAGCTGTGCTGAAAATCAACACTTCGTTTGCAAATAGTGTTTTATGTATTTGCACTTGAATGCAATTATAAGCCCAAATAGTATAAGATTCCAATGTACAAGAAAATATGCGACGCAAAGCCTTGAGGACGCAAAAAATGCGGTGCTAGAAGACGAGAAACACTGTCTGCATTAGATTTGCTCATTTTTACAACTCTTTTTGAGGCTAATACGTCAAATAATCGAGAGTTTTTCGCGTCTAGCCTTCCTTTTGAGCAACATACATGAACATTTAAAGCAAAATACAACGAGCGGCGACTGAATTTCATTTCAACACTGACAAAATACAACCCCTCGAGGGTACTTTATACAAACCGCTCATCTGTACTGAACAGATTCGACAAAGTAACCTTAAGCATAGCTGCATTACCTAGCTACTGTAATTACACGGCCTATAATACAAGACGAGAGGAAAAATTAGAGCCCTTGAATCAGCGTTAGAGCAGCAATTCGGCAAAGGCGTAGTTTAAGCTTACTGGGACCCAGAGGAGCAAAGCGTAAGTTGGAACAGTAGTAAAAGTTTTGGCCGCAGAAATACGCGTTTGACACAAACGTTAATCCCATTTGTTATATCTAATAAACGTAAAAATAAATAAGGATTATTTGTCTTAAAATTTAAACAACGAAAGTTTTTCTTCATCACTGAGTTAGTCATCGCTTTCTTCCGCTTGCCGCAACCACGTGAAAAAGGACGTAGCAGAAAGAATAGCGACTCCCTTGCCCTCTAGTTCATCCGGATTGTCTTCGCGCTCCCATTTGAAAAAGGTCTGCTCCGAGATCACATCTTCGTCGTAGAGTACATTGAAGATCATTTTGAGAATATCTTAAAATTGATTTCAACATTAGACTAGAAATTATTTTGCAGACGAGTGTTTTCAAGTAACAATAATTGAGTAAAGAGAATGTCTGCTACTGAAACGCTCGACGAGGGTTCGATTCCCGGCCGGGTCAAACGAAGGCTATAAAAACTGGTGTTCACAGCTTTCCTGTTTAACGCAAAGCAACAAAACGGGGCAGTGTGAAGCCTAAACAGTGTGTGGCAGCTCGACTTGAAGACTGAAAGGTTACTTCGCTGTCTCCTGGTCAAGGCAGCATGGTGAACAAAGATCCAACTACAATCCCATCGTTCATCAGTGCAAAATTTTGGCCAAACAAAAAAAATCGCCTATAACTTTTACATACGGCGAGGTGAACAACCACAAAAATTAATCTGATAGTTAAAATTCGGTCCTTTCACAGATGTTTCACATTGCTAAGCTTTTAATTATTTATTCTTACTTGGAGGTTGTTCCAAATTAACGTATAATCTCTGCAGAGCGTACAGTGCTGTGAGCTCCATTGCTTCATCGTTAATGTACTTCTTTAATAAGATGGAACGCTTCGTTAAAATGTCGGTGTTTAATTCAGCGTTTTGTTCACCTACATAAACACATAATAATTTCAAAAAGTCATATCCAGCGAAAACGTCAACCTCCACAGTGGATTTATGGACTCGCTTCAGCAATAAAAATTTTCTTATTAAATAAACTACTTTGCAAGTTACAACATCTTAAACAAAATTAAGCAATTCTAACAGTTGAGACCGAAGTCAGAACAAGCAAACAACAAAGCCATGATAAACCAACATAAACGAAGCAAATTATACCAGCTTAATTGCCGGTAGGATTTAGTTGTAGTTGTTTGAATCAGTCCATGAAAGTAAATCAATGAAGTTCGGCTGCAGTTTCCCGGTTTTTTCCTGTGGGTGAGAGCTTGGTGCAACCAACATCACAGAAGCCAGAGTACACTACAAACCACACCGTCCGCTGCAGCTGAAGCATCCATTGGTCGCCTTTTACGACCCACTGGATGGGTGGCTTCACTATCCTGCCCCGAATAAAATAACCGAAAATGAAAGAAGCTAATGCCCAATATGAAGGGAGCAGCTGTAGTATAAGGTGCCTGCGTAAATGGACCTAAAATTTCACTTATTAGGAAAATCGGGTTCGATCCTACACAAAAATACTCAGAAAAGCATTCAGAATTTAAAGTGCTGCAGCGTTTTAAAACAAGTCTACTTGCGACGTGCGGTTGAGTAGTTAGACATGACGTGTTAATAGCAACCTACATCCTGCAATCTCGGTTCGAAACTCAGTCACAGAAAGCCGCATATTTCCTTGAGATGAGCAAAGCAAAAAACTTTACCTTGAACAATAGCATTATTGCATACGGCAGTAGTTAGGGCTCGAATAAAATGGGATTCTAATTTATCGTCAGGGGAAATGTTTCGGTCTATCCAATGTAGAACAGGAACATTTTCTTCATGAGCATCTAGCTGGTGGGTAATGTCCACCAAGTAACGATCGAATTTCGTATTTGAAATTGGAACTCCAGACGGTTGGCTTAAATTGTAAAATTCTTCCAAACCCTAAAAGAAACAATTACGGCCTTTATTAGTTACGGCGGACTTTTAAACTCCATTAATTCTCATATTTTGCAATCAGTAATCTAGTGCATAAAGCGTGCGCCTACTGCTGAAACGGTAGCCTCGGCTTCGATCCCGGGTCGGGTCAAACCAGGGACGAAAAAATTGGTATTCCCAGCTCCCTGCTTGACGTTCAGCTAGACAGCGCTACTGTAAAGTCGCCATTGTGCGTAGTAGACAAGTGCGCAGATTGACTCGAAGGTCACAATGAAAGCCAGGCCTTCGCTTTCTGCTGGCAAAGAAACTTGGCGAGTGAAGATGTTATTGTTATTTGCTTTGGTCTTCATTAGCATTGTGACGCGCTTGCACGTTTAAGCCGAAAACAAAACGGAAATGTGTAGTCCTTGTTCACAAGGTTAAAATCGTATGAATAACGCTTAGTTGGAAGTTTGTAAAGCTTGTGTAAACATCTTGCCCAACAAAAAGTGGGATCGACAAAATACATTTTCAATGCTTTTACAGTAAATGATCTTTGGTTTAGCTACAACACTGGGAATCTTCTATGTTATGCCGGCTAAAATCCTAATTTCCAATTGCAGTGAAGTAAGCTTAACTAAAACATACGTCTTGTCTTGCGACGAATTGTTGCATTTCAGCAGGGTTATTCGTCTTCATGAAATATCCCCACGATAAATTCGAAGTTTTCCAGTATTGCACGACTGCATCAACATTCTATAAGCAAAAAATATACATCTTGTAATTGCATCAACTAATTCTTTTAGGTTTACTAGCCAAAGAAAAGCCCATCGCTAGATTGAAAACTCCTGCAATTAGGAATAACGCAAAAAAAGATTGAGGCAAAACGCTCGTTGTTTGTTGATCCTTTTTTGAAAATTGACAAGACCCTAGACGCAAATTATCCGATACACATCCAATTTACGAGTCAATATTCTGAAGGTAACTTGAACTGCTACTAATTTTATCACAAAATATATTCTGTGAAAAAAAACTACAGAAGTTCTACTATTCCCCTTTCACTTCTCCAGCTTTCACATCACATGAGAGCTAAATCTTTTAATATTTTTGAACGAAAGCTTTTTATCAATTTGATATAACAATTTCCTATCAACGCCTATAACGTCTTAAAGTGAGAAATAGTAGTTTTACAAATGTAAAATAGTTCCAACTATTTGCTAAGTTTGATCTTCTTGTTGTCAGTGTAAAGAGGAGTTGACACAGTAATGGAAATTGCATGATACCAAAATTAAGCTAACTCAACTGCTAATTTTGAATACCCACGTTACCGAGTAAAGGTCAAAGTTCTCTTAACACAATCCCACACAAGTTTCAAAATCAAATTCCATAACTTTCAATAACTTTTTTCACTACTTTCCATGACGTTAAACTTGATTCTTACGCTTGCAAAGTGGCTAAATATTGATACTTTGCGACACGCGTCTCCATAGAATAATCTTTGTTTTATTCTGCCATTTCGGTAAATAAGCATCGAAATCAAATTTGATTTGGTTATAACTTTAAAAACGGTTGTTAATTTCGGAGACAACGTGAGGATAAAAAAACAACAATGGTATGAATGCCAATTCGGAGTGTCTTAGGTCACGCGATCGTGATCGAGGAAACCACAACCGGGTGAAAACGATCATTTCTGTAGCTCAAATTTATTGATCGCTTACAGGCGCGCAAAAGGATTTTGCTAAGCGTTAAACTTGGTTCGAAAAATGACTATTTAAGTCAGAAGTGGCGCGGCGAGCAAACCGGTATAACTACGCGTACCACAAACGGGGGTCTGGAGGCGGAGCACGTAGCCGCTGGGCGATTTTTATGATTTTTTTTTTTGGAAAAGTTTAATGCTTTTTAACTATAAGCCATTTTAACGCCACTTGCTTGTTTTTAGAACCATTTGAAAGAATTAAATTGCAAAAATTTAAAGTTATTTGCAAGAATTAAATTGCCTAGCCCTTTAGCCACCCTTTACTTACGGGTGAAGTCAAAAATAGGTTTAAAACGCTTGTATTTTAGGTTTTCTAGGTGACATGGTTAACGGGGGGATGTTTTCGTGGAAAGCTGAAGTTTGGAACAAACTGAGTACAGATAAAAACTTAGTGCATACTGATTTTGAGGGCGCCAATTCATCATTTTAAAAGCCAAAAACCGGTAGAGAGTGGCCAACGTTTAACCGATAGTACCGATATTGATCAAACACAATTTGCGGTTCTTGAACAAAGGTTTTCTGTTGACTACTTTTTTATGACTCTGATCAGTTTTTACTGCGACTTGGACACTTATTCTTTTCTTTTTTTGTTTTATCCAGGCCAAAAATTGTTTAATCGCTAAACGCAGAGAGATCAAACTTGGATCGATTATAGATATCAAGAATGTCTAGTGCCTGTAGCGACCGGGCGACTATATATCGTGTAAAGTGTTTGGTCGTGGGAACCTAAGCGGTTGTTATCCAGTGAATCATGTACCTACTTGGCTCACACGGATAACATCGAGCTGGTATCGCTTGGCCGAATATTTCACTCGACCTACGTGCTGTTTTTCTTTGTGCTTCAATATATAAACGCTGCTTTCGCTTAATAAATAACTCACTAACTCACAAAGAGGAAAGCCTCTGTTCAACGTGCAAGTCCAAGAGGCTGAGTAAGTGAGTAACTGAGTATAGAGGACTAACCAGCGAGAGTGCGCCACGTTCAGGAGGAAAAGTTTTCAATCAATTAAGCAAGATGAGTTAACTTTTCACTGAGTAGGTATCAAAAGAACTCTTAAAAAATTGGGGGTGCCATGATGGGAGTGCCCCAAACAGGTCCTCCAAAATTTTAAATTTTGAACCATCTCGAGATAGAAATTTTTAGATAACGTAACTCCTGGGATCTCCATATAATATAAGCTCCTACCAATACTAAGCTCCTACCAATCTCCATATAAGCTCTTACCAATAATTTAAAGTTTTTAACCGCTTGATATAGTCAAATTAATATAAAAGAAGTAAGTTAATATAAAAGTTTAGAAGTAAGTTAATACAAAATAAATTTTGGAGTAAGTTAATGTAAAAGAAAATGAAACATGTCAATGCTTTTGAAACAGGTTAATCTTAACAAGTTTGTGTCTGTTCTAGCCCCCAAAATTTTCAATGATTTTTTAACTTTTTGATGACTTTCAAATTTTTATCAATTTTCCATAACTTTTCAAGAAAATTTATTTTTCCAGGATTTTAAATGATTTTCTATGACCGTGGGAACCCTGTCTTAACTTCTGCTATTTAAATGTTTAATCACACAAAAGCAAAACTAAATTTTTTATCCAAGTATTTGTTTTTCTACCAACTTTTTCCCAAATTTTGATTCGTTAGCTTTCTCACTTTTCACCCAGAATACCCCAACACAGGAATGCGTCTTCCCATTTTCTGATTACGAAGATACGTAACTCACCATTTGCCTAATTAAAAGTTTCAAAACTTCAGCCACTAGCAGATGAGCTCGATCCGCTTGCAGGAGCGGTTGGGTAATTTCTTTGATGGAATGGAGCGCGGTTTTTCCGCCAGATTCGACGAATATTGAGCTGATTTGCTCCGCTACGCAAGTCCAAACCTTTGGAAGATCAAGTTCAAGATCGATGGCTAGTTCCATGTTGTTTGATACTCTACAATAAACAATGTAATGAGTGAATGTCTTGATCGTTCTATTTCGCAAGTTACTGAGTTTACGCCTTGCAAACCTAGCTTACAATAACTTAAGCATTCGATTAACCAAGCTCATGCTTGGGGTTACAGTGAAACAATTTCATTAAAAAGTTGCGTATTGCATATCTGAAATGGGGACTAGCATTAAAACAATATACTGGTACAAATTCAGTCAATGAAAAAATCAACTTCTCTTGAGTTTTCTTTCATATAATCTGCAATGAAGAACGGTTGGTTATTGCAGCGAAAATCCCACTGATTTAAGTTCAAAAAACTGAATAAGCAATTCGCTATGCAAAATGGAGACTAAAACACTTTTACAGCGTGTTTTATTAGTGGATTCAGTAGTATTCCCCCAGAAAAAGCAACATTAGCGAACCAACAGCGTAAAATTGCTCACACTTACCCTTTCATGTACTGGTCAGGGAGTATTTTTCCATAACGAACTAATGAACTTAATAGCTTTGCAATGTGCGCTCTGTCCCCTGACGACTTCTCCAGCGACGCCTCGAGACACGTTTTTACAATTAAATGCTGGTGTGATGGCGGTAGACGGAGCTCATCAAAGCACTCACCGGCTTCCTGTGGCAAAAGATCAATTGGCTTGAAACAGGAAAAAAAAGGTAATTTCGTACATTATTGCATAAACTTGAATGGCTGTGAATCCACAAGAACGTTAGGGGTACAACTGTTTACTGGGACAAATAAAATCCTAAATAATTTACAAGTCTACATAATCCAACAGCGCCATAAGAATAGAGAATGATTACTGTCCTCAAAGATACCATTTTAAAAGTCGCAGGCCTGCCAGCTTCTCACGAAAAGAAGTTGGCAGCACTGTACTAGGTTAATTAGGACGGTAAACGTAAGTATTTTTAAAGAAGAACGTTTCTTTTATCTCATCGTTTTGCTATCTCGAGGCAATGCTACTCTGAACACTAACTTTACGCAAACCTTTACGTGATAATTTCAAGTTTGCAACACGAATCCAACTCGAGCGCACAAAATTATCAAGCGCGAGTTGTATGATTATGCGACAGAAAAGACGATGTGGTTTTGGTAGAAACGCCGTGCAGTATTTAGCTCGAGAAAAAACGGATATATTGCAATCATCAGGACAGACTTCGTAAAATGCCGTCAAAAAATAATCTAAATCTCTTGATCCACGGAAAACGCAGTAGCCGCAACAACAGCAATATCAATAATACATTACGACATAACTACACTTATGGAAGCTATTCAACGATCAAAACCAACCTTAACATCGTGTATGAATAGATATTCTTGAATCGTGCTGTTGATCTTCTTCAAAATGGCAGACTCGTCGATTTTAACCTCCGGCATACTGGTAGGCGTTTTGGAAGATAAATCTAAATCGCATTTTACATATTTTCAAGCATTGCAGAGCATTTTGTTTTTATATGTTCTTCCCAATACTGAGACTACTTTCGGCTTGCATAGAATTCCGTTTCACAGGCACTACAATTGGAGCGTCAGAGAAAAGTAAGGGATCTTGCCAGTCTAGTGTCCTACACCCGAACCTCACAAAATACAGTCTTTGGCTCCTCTATCACCAATTTTGAAATAAGGTCCTGGACTAGGGGTATGGCCAGACACCTGGGCACGGGAGGGGTCGGGTATCACCTATCAACGGCATACCGAGATGCCGCGAAGTAAAACCGGAGCGCTCATAAAGTAACCAAATTCACGAATGTGATTTACTGCTTAGGCTGGTGTAACGTATTTAATTCACAAAAACTGCATGGATTTTCGGTTCTTCGAATTGATTGCAACCAACACCGTTCCTTTCAAATGCTAAAAGTCAAACAGAAAAACTATTAATACCATTTAATAATTTTCAATTCAGCAAAATTCGTAAACGATGTCGAAGCATCAGAAACTACGTCCTCTAGGCCAAAAGTATAAATTGATACCTGCGGGCGGAGCATGCTGCTTCTTCTCACTGGACGTCAACCTCCTGACTGTATCGAGAGCCGAGTGCTTCTCATCCCTCACTGCTCCTCTGGGGAACCCGGAGGAGCCACGCGAATCCGTCTTCGTGCGTTCTTGACTGGATATCCTAAAACCAAAAAAACATTATTAAAATTTTCAGTGAACTAAGCATGTAGTGGTAGTCCAAGCAGATGCAAAGTGAAGACAAACTTGTTAACATAATTTATGACACTATCTTCAGATGAATGCTGACCACAGCTATTTTTAGCTGCATTGTTGGTAGCGGTAGCCGTTCTAGTTTCGATCAGCACAGTGGTTGTGGTTGACAGCTTAATATTGGCTGTCAAGCTTTGCTTACCTACTATTAAATTTTCAGTTTCCATGGGTGTCTTGGTTCAGGTTTTATCCATATCTTATTGGACAATGCAGTATTTTTGTTTTTTGAAAGAGTAAACACTAAAAGCAAACCAATAAAAATCGTAGCTTTTAAGTAGCTACTCACTTCCCGTATCCACCCCTTTGTGAATATTCCTGATTGGTTGCTCCTCCTAGAGCAGAGAAGCGATTCATGGTCGTAGGAGTAGAGGATCGTGGAGTGATCCCTTCCAGTGTATCCCTCCCAGAGTAACCACCGGAGCCGGTTCTGGTCGACGTGGATCCGCTACCAGATTTCCAACCCAGTTTTCCACGGTTAGGCCCAAGTGTAACATTAGACTCATCGAACTACAAAACAAGGAAAAACATCTTTCCTGGCGTTCTATGGAAGCTAAGCCACTCATCCAGCAAAAGCAAAAACCGCGAAGAGGCAGCAGCACGTTACAACTGGGGATACCATTTGGCCTCATCACTGTATGTTTTTTTGTCATGTCCCTCAGTCGGTTTGATGAAGGACACTTTCAAATGGAAAAAATAGCTATAACTTCCCTGCAATTTCATACCTCGAAGATGATGATCTACGCCGTTTTGAGTACCGTGATCTGTGGATAATTTGATTTGAAAGCAATATCTCAGGCACTTTTGCAATGTACAAAAATGAATTGTTTTGCTGACCCATTTCTACATTTTTTTTTCGTTCGACAAATAAGCAGGTAAACTTTCGACCTGGCAATACCGCAGTGCTTAAAAGCAGCAACTAATTTGGTGAAGTCCATGAAGGAAAACAATGACACAACGATATTCACTTTTGAAAGCTTCATTTTCAAAGGGTCAATTCGCATTGGCTTTTGCACTTTCGTCCACCCGTCATCCTGGTTGTTATGTGGACCACTACCTCTACTGCCCATCCGGGTGCCACGAGACTGCAAAAAAAAAGATTGCGAATTTGAGAAACTATAAATGCAGAAAGCACATGACAAAAAACAGAGCAATATTGAAATTACAACCATTTCAACAAAACCTCGTGGTGTAGCAATTACGTAATAGTAAGACGAAATAATGCCAACGGTAGTGAACCAAACTAAAGTTGCCTTCAAGTTATTAGTGTGCTATTTTTTCATATCGTGAACTGACTTTGTACTGTAAAGCGCCTTTGATCTGCTACCTTGCAGAAAACGACACTATACAGATGACTACATTATTATTATTATTAAGATGAAATCAATTAATTGTACAGGGTGTCCATAAAGTCTCTCAAATGACGAGATTTCGCAATGAGGGTTGTTTTATGTTAATCAGTATTTCAGGAAGTTTTTGTTGACTTTTAAAATTTATTGTTTCACATAGAATTTAACGTGTTTTATGATTGAGTTATATGAACCCCCATAAAAT
>CAWYPQ010000514.1:0-180397 GCA_963965965.1 Trididemnum nubilum | reverse complement strand
CAAATCCCAAATCTTTGCTGTATCTAACTACTGTAAAATCTTATTCTTTACGTTAACTCAAATTTAGTGTCTTTGAAATTATTTGGAAACCAGAATAATATTGAAGCCCATGCGAAGCATTTGTTGTTGTTTTTTTTAAAGAAAAACAAAGATTTTTGAGGATAATTTGACTTTAGAGCAGATACAGACCTTTTTTTATTTTATTCATCATTTTACTTTTAAAACTTTTAGGGATAGAGTTTTTCTGTATCCGATTATTGCGAGTTTTTGCAAAAAAAAACAACTTTTGTAAAGCTTTGAGGGATTCCAGCTTGGGGATTTTTATCTAGTTGATCTGGAAACAATAAAGTAACTGTAATTACATTTTTAGTTACCAAATTGCTTTAGCTAAGAGACAGCAAAGGGACATTTTGGTCTTCGAGTCAAGCTGCCACTCGCCCATCTGTCTACACACAGTACAGGCTTCACACTGATCCTTTTTTAGCTGAACTTCAAACAAGAACGCTGTAAATACTGAATTTTTATAGTCTTTGTTTTGTTCTGACCAAGAATTAAACCCAAGTCTACAGTTTCAGTAGCAAATGCTCTATCCACTCGACTAATGATCAGTGCAGTAGTTGTAAACTACAATATGTTTGTTAAGATAATTTTGAATGATAAAACATTGTCTATACAAACATAAAAATCATTTCTAATTGTTATCTTGGGATTCTGACAATAAATTTAGCGTGTCGTATGAAATGCATGCATCTGATATTTCAAAATCCAAACCACTCAATTTTTTACTTTAAGCTTGCAAAAAAATGCGATACCTATAAGTGGGTTGCAGGAATTTAAAAGTTGTCCAAAATCGTTTTGTATAGTACAGTATTGAACAAAGAAGGGTTTTAAATAAAAACACATGGTTTAAGCTATACACTTTTTGTTTTTTATAAAAACCAGTAAATTAAACAAACTTTAATCATGATTACTGTTAAACAAATCAAAAATGGCAATACCAAAAAGGCCCAGCAAACTCTGCTGATTAAGTCCAAATGTGTTGTACTAGCACGTGTTATTAACATTATTTTTTTCATGCTAAAGCTGGCATTATTCTCAAATTATTCTTAAACCTAAAGCAAAAATATAAATCTCGTGTTCCTTTGCAATTCTTTTTACTAAAAAGCATTTTACTGTGTGTTATTGACATGCCAAGTGTTTAACCCTTTGTTGAAAAATTAAAAAATATTCTCACTTTTTTTCTTAACTTTAACAGCTAGGGAAATTTTTGACTTATTCAATTGAGCTCATATTTTGTGCAAACTGTTTTGAGATAAATGGTGGCTTTTTGTTACCTTTACATTGATGGAAGTGGCTAGTGTTATGTAACGTAATGCCCATGAAGAGAATACGAGAGCAAAAAGTGAGCGCTCATTTACTCTTTTTTGTTTTTTAAATTATCGATATGGTTTGGGTTAGATTTTGAGTTTAGATTAAGACCAATGTTAGGGTTAGAGTTTGGGTTAGGTTTAGAGCTAGAATAGCAATTTTCCTATTCTTATTTCTTACATAATATAATAGCAGCCTCTACCTATATTTACTAACTGGAAGACCGCAAGGTTATTTCACAGTCTCCTGGCCAATGGCAACTTGGCAAATAAACCTGTATTATAATTACAATATTACTAAAGCGAAAAAAATTACCATTTGCGATCCGGCTTATACTGCGCAACCAATGCGATGCTTTTTGTAGAATGATGAGTTTTGAAATATTATGTGCGATGATTTCCAAAATTGAAGTTTGAACGCGTGATAAACAAAGCTAATTATTTCCAGAAAATTACCAACTACAGATCATTTCTGGGAAAAATCTATTTATTTACTGTAGGAAGGTCCCTTCTTAATTTTGACTGGTTTTTTGAAGTTCAATGAAATAAAAATATTTACATAACTGGAAACCTTTTCATTTAATTGTTCAAAAAAAAAAAAAAATATTGAAAATTCAAAAAATATTTTAGTAGTACACTGTAGAACTGTATGATGCCGCATATACAAATACAGTACGTCAACAAAATCAAAATAAGCAGCCCTTTTTTTACCAAGGATATTATTCCGCAGGTCTAGTTATGTAACGTAAGCCTACTCTGAGTTGTTCCTTTATGTCTTTAGACCTAATCTTTTTGCCAATTTTGCATGATGATTGAAATTCAGTCATGCCTAAACAATTTGCAGAAATCCAGTTCTTTTGTTTTTGCTTGCGACAGAAATTTTTGTTTCTTTTAAGGTACTAGTACGCTAAGCAATAATTTTCTTTGACTTGGCCACCTATCATGATACCAAATCATACATTCAGGGCAAAAGACTATGATTAACATTGGCGTTATTTTGACATTTGGAGACAAAATAGTCCTAAACGCTATTTTGCCTCCAGCTCCTACATAGCCCAGTAGCCCTAACCCTGAACTGTAACCCTAACCTCACTGCCTCAGACCTTAAATCGCCGCAGAATAATTTGAATTTTACCGGTGCTATTGCGCGTTGATGTGTTGGATTTCACTTCTAAGAAGTAAAGTTTTGTTTGATCAAAGTTACCTCATTACATACGTCCAGCATTTCATCCCAAAATCTATCAAGAATAAAAACTTCCATAACCGCGGACGTGTTCCGTTTTACAAGGCTTAATGCATTGCAGACGCCTTCAATTTTCATCCCGAACCATAAATCTTTTTTTAACCAAGATTTAAAACCTGCATCACACTAAGCGTTTTTTATTCGCACCCTTAACTGGTATGTAAATTCACCTGTAGTCACACATTTTTCATATTCTATCATCATGGGTGATTGCTGTGACTCCGTTGCACTACCCGTTAGTTCTACTACCTCAAGCAAAAATCCGAAGTTTCAATGTCTATTTCCCAGAAACGGGCATCTGAAAAAGTACGCTGACCGATTGGAAACTTTTACTGAATCGATCAATTGGCCAGGTGCACGAATTGAAGCCACCTGTCGTGAATTTGCTGACGCTGGTTTTTACTACCTCGGTGATCGAGATAGAGTCAAGCGTTTTTACTGCAACGGTGGTTTAAAAAATTGAGAACCGACTGATGACCCTTTTCAGGAACATGCAACATGGTATCCGTTGTGTGAATACATTTTAAAAAAGAGAGGGGTTGAATTTGTCAAAAACGAAGTTAAAAAACACCTTGATTTGAAACGTACGATTATAACAAATCGCGCTTCAATTCAACTCGTTGGCGATTTGATGAAATATCTGAAACCTCAACCAGAACTTCACACTTCTCCGGCTTTTACTGATTCCAGAAAATTCAAAATGTGGTAATCAATAAACAATGAAATGGATCATGGAGAAAATGTGAGAATTCTGAAAACGCTAGGATTTGGGGAGGCGAAAATCAGACGCGTTTTAACTCAAAGAACACGACAATAATTTTTATAACTTTGAAGATTTTCTTCAAGCGTTGTTGGATGTCCCTGATGATCGACAAATGACTCTGGCAGAAGCAAGAAAAATTGTGGAAGAAGAAGGAAAATGTAAAAGATGCAAGAAAGAAGAAAGGGATATGGTCTTTAAACCGTGTAAACATTTGGGTGTTTGTTTTCGATGTAGCGAATTTCTCACTTGATGTAATATCTGTGACGTAAAAATCGATAAAAAAGTGAGAGTCTATCGATCTTAAATTACACCATCAATACTCAAACACGTTAACTGTCATGACCTACTCATTCTAAGTTTACTATGATGTTTTAATTGTGAAATTCAACAGTAGGTGGCAGTAGACAACTATCAGCTACGCTTCAAATTGGAAAACCTGACCTCGACGTTGTTTTTTGTATCTTCTCAACAATTACAATTCGCTGGTTATTAAAATGATGAAACTTGACATCTAACTCCCCAAGGTCACAAGCAACTTTTGTGACTGTTTATCCGCTATGCGAAACCGACGAACAACGACTGGTGCGGCAAAGCGAATGAAACGCTGAAAAAACGCTATCGAAAATCTAAGCGTTCTTTGTTCAAAGTTGTGTTTTGTTTGCAGTGTTTTTATTGTAATAAATCAACATTGGTGTATTTTTTGTGTTGAACAAGACGAAAAGGCGAGTTTTTTATTATTTCTATTCACTCGGCGAATCCCAAATTTGCGACATAAGTCTATTTTCAAGCGTTGCATAATTATAGGTAACTCGCTTCTCACACGTCTGGGTTTCTTTATTTCTTTCACAATCCTTGTACAAAAAAATTTTGATCTTTGAAACCTTAAACTTTTGAGGTTAGAAGTCTGAAGTGCCTCAGACATCTCTGATTTCACCTCGAAGGAGTAAAGCTACAGCATATTTGACCGGGGTTAAAAAACTTTTATCATTACAGATATCTATTTAATTTCATCCGAAAAAATATATCTATCAAGATTAAAAATTTCCATAGCCGCAGAAGTTTTACAGGGATCGATGCATTGCAGACACCTTCAATTTTTACCTGAGATTGAAAGCTGAAATCGCAGTAAGTCTCTCAATTGTTTCCGAAGAAAAAACCTAGAGTAGTTTTTAAATAATTTGATCGATATGCTTTTATACCACTCCAAAACGAAGTCCCTACATTTTAATTCATACAATAGTTTTACAAAATTTTTAATTTTTAAGTTAAAGTTGGAAGGTTTCAAATGTCTCTGAGTGAGTCATTTCTACAAAGACCAAGAAATTTCTAAAAACTTTTAAGATAAAAGCAGTATTCAGAATAAACAGACGATTTTCAATATTTTGATCAAATCACTCTGACATAAAGACAAAGTTTATAAGAAGTTAAAGTATCAAACGAGTTTTTTGGATTAGTTTTTGTTGTACATTATAAAAAAATAAGAATTTTTAGTTAAAAGTTATCAAATTTTTGATTTTTTTGTATGAACCAGGCACTGCATTTGTCTAACCACACCAACGCAGAGCACCCATTCTCGGGTTCTTATTGCAAGTCTTTCATCAGGCTGGGCCACCACAGCGGGTAGACTGCCTGGTCGCAATGAGAAATTAGCGTAAAGTGTCTTTCCCAAGGACACAACAGCGTATTATCAGTTCGAGCCAGGGGTCAGCAACCTTTCGATCACTAGCCCAACGCTCTACCACTGAGTTATTGCTGTTGCCTTATCGCCAATAATACGGCAAAAATCATCGTTAAAAATTGTAATACTTCAATTATTTACACAAAACTGTAAGAATATTTCAAACTTGTAAAATTTTAAGTGAGTTTTCGTTTTTTTTAGATAAAATTTTTGTTCAAGTCAAAGAAATTGAACTTTGGATGTCTTTTTTGATCAAACTATTCTCATGTAAACAAGAAACTTATAAAAATTTAAGATTTTAGACCAGCACTTTTCATTGTTACGTTACAGTTTTTGCTCACGACAGAGAAATTACAAGGACTGAAGAGAATTTATTGAATTTGTTCCCATAAAAAAACAATATTAATTGATGAAAAACAAAATTTTAGAGAATTATTAATTAATTGAATCATATTCATTTTTTAGTATACAATTACTTTTTCACAATTTTACCTCTATGTAAACACGATTACTCAAAAAACTCGCAAAATGTTGTTTAATACAAACAAATTGTATAACGTTGAAATATCTTTCAAACAAATTACCACAAACAAGAAAATCGCTACAATATTTAAGAACTTAGAAAATATTTGATTCAAAGTACATAAGCTATCTTTTAGGTAAATTTATAACCGAGATGATGAAAAAAGGTTTAATTTTGAACGATTCTCCGGAATAACTATAAAAAATATAGATTTCAAATAAGACTTCAAGGTCAATTTTTGAAATGTTTTACAAAATTATCACCATGTTAAATATTCCAATAAATATGATGAGTGGAGTTTGAATTCAACCGATTCCAAAAAAAGTCTTTGACAGCGTAGCTCAGAGTGAATATCATAACATAGTACTCGTCAAAAATTAAAGATTTAAGACTCTACAGTCTGTTCCACCCATAATCGCGATCATCAAGATGTCTTAATTTTAGGCAAATTTTTGTTTTTTTGATTAAAACTCGTATTCAAATCAAAGAGTATTTGAATGTCTATGATCAAACATTTCTCATAAAAACATGAAAACAGTTAAAAACTTTACTATATTAGGTAAAAAGTAATAACCATCATGAAGAAACCCAAGATTTCGATGAAATTATTGGCACACAAAAAAAAATTAATTAAAGGTTCAGGTTTTAGGCAAGCTTTTCAATTATGTCTGTTAAAATTTAAACTTAGGACAAATAAAGCGTAAGTTTTAAAATATTTTAATGAATTTATTTCTATAAAACAAGATAAACTAATAAAAAACACAACTTTGTGTAGACATACATTTAGATTAAAAATTCGTCAAACAGTATTCGTTTTAAGGTTGAATTGTCGCTTGAATAAAAAAATTGTAAGATTTTGAGATATTTCTGCAAAAAACATTTTGACGCAAACAAGAAAATCGCAAAAACTGACGTTAATTTGAGACTTTAAGACAAGGTTTAATATCGAATGACACCAAAAAAATAGCAAAAGAGCCTGTTTTAACTCAAGATAGAGTGTAGTTGAATGAAATTTTACGGTATTTTAGTCAAAAGATCAGTGTAAAACTAAAAAATTGTTAAAAAATTTAAGATGTTAGGTAAATGCTTTTGTCTCAAAGTAGAAAAAAGATTATTTTTGATTAAAGTTTCAATTCAAAACGAAGAAATGCAAGATTTTGAATGTTTTTTTGCAAAACTATGGCTACGAAAACAAAGAAATTCAGACTTTTTTGATTAAAAATAATAAACATTATCTTTTTTAAGTAAGTGATTTACTAGACATTTTATTACTTCGGAACATTTTCTATCAAATTTAAGGTCTGAGAAAATTACATGACTAAAAAATTGTTAAAAATTATCGTTTTTGTTTAAGGAAAACATGCAATTCGAAACAAACAATGCGAAACAATTTAAGTTATTTTTATAAAAACACTTACTTTAAAACGTGGAAATCAATAAGAAATTAATAAGTTAAACTATTTTAAAGATATTTAAGGTAAAAATATTATTCAAGAAAAAGAATCATACCATTCTAAAATAGTTTTGACAAAGTTATTCTTAATGAACGCAAAAATATTAATTAAAAGTTACGATTTAGTAGAATTTTTTGTTTAAAGTAGAAAACAATAGCCGCTTTTTACGTTAAAACAATTAATCAAGTCATAGAAACCTGAATTGCAAAAATAACGATAAACAATTACTCTTTATATTTTGCATATTTATGAGTCAAATTTTGAAAGAAGCTCAGACAAAGGTCATAGAGTCAAGAGATTCCAAAACGTAGAGGACTCAAACCACTAACTTGGTGAGCGTAAGTCAAATTCAGTTAAAGAGGTTCAGGACAAGAGCAATTGGAACCTTGTTTTACAAAGTGAATAATGATATGACAATATGACAATAAATAGATTTGAGTGTTTAAATCTTTATGTGTCTGAAAATCAAAATACTACTACTTTGACACTAAGTTAGTTGACTTATGCTCACCAAGTTAGTGGTTTGAGTCCTCTACGTTTTGGAATCTCTTGACTCTATGACCTTTGTCTGAGCTTCTTTCAAAATTTGACTCATAAATATGCAAAATATAAAGAGTAATTGTTTATCGTTATTTTTGCAATTCAGGTTTCTATGACTTGATTAATTGTTTTAACGTAAAAAGCGGCTATTGTTTTCTACTTTAAACAAAAAATTCTACTAAATCGTAACTTTTAATTAATATTTTTGCGTTCATTAAGAATAACTTTGTCAAAACTATTTTAGAATGGTATGATTCTTTTTCTTGAATAATATTTTTACCTTAAATATCTTTAAAATAGTTTAACTTATTAATTTCTTATTGATTTCCACGTTTTAAAGTAAGTGTTTTTATAAAAATAACTTAAATTGTTTCGCATTGTTTGTTTCGAATTGCATGTTTTCCTTAAACAAAAACGATAATTTTTAACAATTTTTTAGTCATGTAATTTTCTCAGACCTTAAATTTGATAGAAAATGTTCCGAAGTAATAAAATGTCTAGTAAATCACTTACTTAAAAAAGATAATGTTTATTATTTTTAATCAAAAAAGTCTGAATTTCTTTGTTTTCGTAGCCATAGTTTTGCAAAAAAACATTCAAAATCTTGCATTTCTTCGTTTTGAATTGAAACTTTAATCAAAAATAATCTTTTTTCTACTTTGAGACAAAAGCATTTACCTAACATCTTAAATTTTTTAACAATTTTTTAGTTTTACACTGATCTTTTGACTAAAATACCGTAAAATTTCATTCAACTACACTCTATCTTGAGTTAAAACAGGCTCTTTTGCTATTTTTTTGGTGTCATTCGATATTAAACCTTGTCTTAAAGTCTCAAATTAACGTCAGTTTTTGCGATTTTCTTGTTTGCGTCAAAATGTTTTTTGCAGAAATATCTCAAAATCTTACAATTTTTTTATTCAAGCGACAATTCAACCTTAAAACGAATACTGTTTGACGAATTTTTAATCTAAATGTATGTCTACACAAAGTTGTGTTTTTTATTAGTTTATCTTGTTTTATAGAAATAAATTCATTAAAATATTTTAAAACTTACGCTTTATTTGTCCTAAGTTTAAATTTTAACAGACATAATTGAAAAGCTTGCCTAAAACCTGAACCTTTAATTAATTTTTTTTTTGTGTGCCAATAATTTCATCGAAATCTTGGGTTTCTTCATGATGGTTATTACTTTTTACCTAATATAGTAAAGTTTTTAACTGTTTTCATGTTTTTATGAGAAATGTTTGATCATAGACATTCAAATACTCTTTGATTTGAATACGAGTTTTAATCAAAAAAACAAAAATTTGCCTAAAATTAAGACATCTTGATGATCGCGATTATGGGTGGAACAGACTGTAGAGTCTTAAATCTTTAATTTTTGACGAGTACTATGTTATGATATTCACTCTGAGCTACGCTGTCAAAGACTTTTTTTGGAATCGGTTGAATTCAAACTCCACTCATCATATTTATTGGAATATTTAACATGGTGATAATTTTGTAAAACATTTCAAAAATTGACCTTGAAGTCTTATTTGAAATCTATATTTTTTATAGTTATTCCGGAGAATCGTTCAAAATTAAACCTTTTTTCATCATCTCGGTTATAAATTTACCTAAAAGATAGCTTATGTACTTTGAATCAAATATTTTCTAAGTTCTTAAATATTGTAGCGATTTTCTTGTTTGTGGTAATTTGTTTGAAAGATATTTCAACGTTATACAATTTGTTTGTATTAAACAACATTTTGCGAGTTTTTTGAGTAATCGTGTTTACATAGAGGTAAAATTGTGAAAAAGTAATTGTATACTAAAAAATGAATATGATTCAATTAATTAATAATTCTCTAAAATTTTGTTTTTCATCAATTAATATTGTTTTTTTATGGGAACAAATTCAATAAATTCTCTTCAGTCCTTGTAATTTCTCTGTCGTGAGCAAAAACTGTAACGTAACAATGAAAAGTGCTGGTCTAAAATCTTAAATTTTTATAAGTTTCTTGTTTACATGAGAATAGTTTGATCAAAAAAGACATCCAAAGTTCAATTTCTTTGACTTGAACAAAAATTTTATCTAAAAAAAACGAAAACTCACTTAAAATTTTACAAGTTTGAAATATTCTTACAGTTTTGTGTAAATAATTGAAGTATTACAATTTTTAACGATGATTTTTGCCGTATTATTGGCGATAAGGCAACAGCAATAACTCAGTGGTAGAGCGTTGGGCTAGTGATCGAAAGGTTGCTGACCCCTGGCTCGAACTGATAATACGCTGTTGTGTCCTTGGGAAAGACACTTTACGCTAATTTCTCATTGCGACCAGGCAGTCTACCCGCTGTGGTGGCCCAGCCTGATGAAAGACTTGCAATAAGAACCCGAGAATGGGTGCTCTGCGTTGGTGTGGTTAGACAAATGCAGTGCCTGGTTCATACAAAAAAATCAAAAATTTGATAACTTTTAACTAAAAATTCTTATTTTTTTATAATGTACAACAAAAACTAATCCAAAAAACTCGTTTGATACTTTAACTTCTTATAAACTTTGTCTTTATGTCAGAGTGATTTGATCAAAATATTGAAAATCGTCTGTTTATTCTGAATACTGCTTTTATCTTAAAAGTTTTTAGAAATTTCTTGGTCTTTGTAGAAATGACTCACTCAGAGACATTTGAAACCTTCCAACTTTAACTTAAAAATTAAAAATTTTGTAAAACTATTGTATGAATTAAAATGTAGGGACTTCATTTTGGAGTGGTATAAAAGCATATCGATCAAATTATTTAAAAACTACTCTAGGTTTTTTCTTCGGAAACAATTGAGAGACTTACTGCGATTTCAGCTTTCAATCTCAGGTAAAAATTGAAGGTGTCTGCAATGCATCGATCCCTGTAAAACTTCTGCGGCTATGGAAATTTTTAATCTTGATAGATATATTTTTTCGGATGAAATTAAATAGATATCTGTAATGATAAAAGTTTTTTAACCCCGGTCAAATATGCTGTAGCTTTACTCCTTCGAGGTGAAATCAGAGATGTCTGAGGCACTTCAGACTTCTAACCTCAAAAGTTTAAGGTTTCAAAGATCAAATTTTTTTTGTACAAGGATTGTGAAAGAAATAAAGAAACCCAGACGTGTGAGAAGCGAGTTACCTATAATTATGCAACGCTTGAAAATAGACTTATGTCGCAAATTTGGGATTCGCCGAGTGAATAGAAATAATAAAAAACTCGCCTTTTCGTCTTGTTCAACACAAAAAATACACCAATGTTGATTTATTACAATAAAAACACTGCAAACAAAACACAACTTTGAACAAAGAACGCTTAGATTTTCGATAGCGTTTTTTCAGCGTTTCATTCGCTTTGCCGCACCAGTCGTTGTTCGTCGGTTTCGCATAGCGGATAAACAGTCACAAAAGTTGCTTGTGACCTTGGGGAGTTAGATGTCAAGTTTCATCATTTTAATAACCAGCGAATTGTAATTGTTGAGAAGATACAAAAAACAACGTCGAGGTCAGGTTTTCCAATTTGAAGCGTAGCTGATAGTTGTCTACTGCCACCTACTGTTGAATTTCACAATTAAAACATCATAGTAAACTTAGAATGAGTAGGTCATGACAGTTAACGTGTTTGAGTATTGATGGTGTAATTTAAGATCGATAGACTCTCACTTTTTTATCGATTTTTACGTCACAGATATTACATCAAGTGAGAAATTCGCTACATCGAAAACAAACACCCAAATGTTTACACGGTTTAAAGACCATATCCCTTTCTTCTTTCTTGCATCTTTTACATTTTCCTTCTTCTTC
Source organism: Trididemnum nubilum (assembly GCA_963965965.1). NCBI lineage: Eukaryota > Metazoa > Chordata > Ascidiacea > Aplousobranchia > Didemnidae > Trididemnum > Trididemnum nubilum. The sequence goes on along the minus strand of CAWYPQ010000514.1, from coordinate 169,012 downwards.
CACAATTTTTCTTGCTTCTGCCAGAGTCATTTGTCGATCATCAGGGACATCCAACAACGCTTGAAGAAAATCTTCAAAGTTATAAAAATTATTGTCGTGTTCTTTGAGTTAAAACGCGTCTGATTTTCGCCTCCCCAAATCCTAGCGTTTTCAGAATTCTCACATTTTCTCCATGATCCATTTCATTGTTTATTGATTACCACATTTTGAATTTTCTGGAATCAGTAAAAGCCGGAGAAGTGTGAAGTTCTGGTTGAGGTTTCAGATATTTCATCAAATCGCCAACGAGTTGAATTGAAGCGCGATTTGTTATAATCGTACGTTTCAAATCAAGGTGTTTTTTAACTTCGTTTTTGACAAATTCAACCCCTCTCTTTTTTAAAATGTATTCACACAACGGATACCATGTTGCATGTTCCTGAAAAGGGTCATCAGTCGGTTCTCAATTTTTAAACCACCGTTGCAGTAAAAACGCTTGACTCTATCTCGATCACCGAGGTAGTAAAAACCAGCGTCAGCAAATTCACGACAGGTGGCTTCAATTCGTGCACCTGGCCAATTGATCGATTCAGTAAAAGTTTCCAATCGGTCAGCGTACTTTTTCAGATGCCCGTTTCTGGGAAATAGACATTGAAACTTCGGATTTTTGCTTGAGGTAGTAGAACTAACGGGTAGTGCAACGGAGTCACAGCAATCACCCATGATGATAGAATATGAAAAATGTGTGACTACAGGTGAATTTACATACCAGTTAAGGGTGCGAATAAAAAACGCTTAGTGTGATGCAGGTTTTAAATCTTGGTTAAAAAAGATTTATGGTTCGGGATGAAAATTGAAGGCGTCTGCAATGCATTAAGCCTTGTAAAACGGAACACGTCCGCGGTTATGGAAGTTTTTATTCTTGATAGATTTTGGGATGAAATGCTGGACGTATGTAATGAGGTAACTTTGATCAAACAAAACTTTACTTCTTAGAAGTGAAATCCAACACATCAACGCGCAATAGCACCGGTAAAATTCAAATTATTCTGCGGCGATTTAAGTTTTTAATCTCGGTCTAGTAGATTTAATTTCAGGTTATACAAGCGTCAAGGAAACACTTAACGTCCCTTGTGTTTTATATTTCGCTTGCAAGCCATACCTTTAAGACAGACGCAATATAAACTTTTTGCTGAAAAGAAGTCCCAAATATAATAAAAGCTATGCAGCTTATAAAACTTTAAAATTTCCAAAATATAGCGACTTCGTTGATATTCAGGTCAAACCCTAAATTGAAATACGAGTAATCTATAATTTTTTTTTCTGAAAACTAATTTTCAGTTGAGCCACGCTCTAATCTCGTTGATAATTTAATATCTGGGTCCGACTCTTGCGCAAGACATTCATTGAATTATTGAACGAGATTTTCCTTTGAAAAAACACCCTGTAGTGGTTCAAACCTCAGGTAAGTCAAAGATGAAATTGCTTGTGAGTTTTGGTGAGATTTTCAAGAATAACCTATGTTTCTAACATACTTTGAAACTAGCCACAAAGATCACTAAGCTCTTTTCAAACAACTGTGTGAAAACTTTGTGCCTAGGTTTGGGTATCCTCTTTGGGAAATTAGCAAAAGACAGTTTTCGTGGATTGCATACCATCAGATAACTGAAAATACCAACCGAGTTAAAGCGGAAAAGTGTGAGGTAGATCTCTTTGAGAATTTCGATTCTTGGACAAGGCAAAAAAGACACTTGGGTTTTAAGCAAAAGAGATTTAACACTGGGCTTGAATCTTAGGCAAAACTAAATGTTAAGGATATTTGGGTTCGAACTTAGAAAAAACGTTAAAATACAAGTAGCTTGAAGACTATTTTCATTGGTTCGACTTTCAGGCGAGTCCTACTATTGCATTGGTAATTACTATTTGGGTTGGAATTTAAACACAAGTTCTGTTGCGCCATGCTCGTTCCATATTCGAAGAGTTAAAAAAAGTAACAAAGATTAACAAAAGGTAGTGATTCACAGCTAAACCTTGGACAGTCAACAGCTGTTTTTTACCGCACGATTTCGCCACAGCGTCGAAAATTCAGCTACAGCACAACAGGAAACGTTTCAAGTTACACGAAACTTATTCCCAAACGTACAAAACAGAGTTATGTTCCATAGCATTAACTAGATAACCTTTTTAGATTCAGAAACTACCGGGTTCTCAGGTTATTCATTTTTAACCAGCTAAATAATACTTTGGACTTGAAGCCAGGCAAACCACCTGCGGTGGTTTGGTATTCAAGCAAGACACTAAGGGTCTTCAGACTTGAAGCCAGCAAACCACCTGCGGTGGTTTGACACTCAGGTAAGACGCTAAGGGTCTTTAGACTTGAACCAAAGCCAGTTAAACCACCTGCGGTGGTTTGATTCTCAGGCGAGACACTAAGGGTCTTTACACTTGAAGCCAGGCAAACCACCTGCTGTGGTTTGGTACTCAGGCAAGATAGGTCAAGACTAAGTTTCGATTCTTACAACTAGCTAGGATTAGGGATAAGAGTACTGCAATCCCGCATTGAAACAATGCTATATTTAATCCCGCAATTGCATGAAGCCCCAAATGGATAACTTTGCAAACGCCCTATGCCCCAAACGACCTACGCCCCAAACAACCCACGCCCCAAACGGCCCACGCCCCATGCCCCCGATCCTTATAGTTTTCGTTCATTCTATACTACTAACGCAGGGTCGACCTTGAAAAATGTTTAATAACTCCAAATCTTGTTGTCATACGACAATGGTTTTACAATTGAAAGTTAAAGCAATAAATTTTAGGAAAAGTCAAAAAATTTCTTTATTGTGGCTTGACTGCTTCATAACAAAATTTCGAAATAAACGAAGGGGAGGAGCTAATCGATCCCCCCTGGGCCGAATAGGGTTAAGCCATGACAGCAAAGTGGTTTCATTCACAGAGCGGCGAGCAAGCATAAACAATCTTTTATATGAGGTACAATTAATGGAATTGCAAAGTACCGAATGCACACTATGCAATGCATCATACAAAACATGTTGCCAATGAGAGGTTGGCAACCATTGGGATTTAAATGCCGCTAAAATAGCCTTCCAAATTACACCATTATACTTTTCGCACTGGCCATTTCCTTTAGGAGTATAACTGGTTTTACGGCTAGTTGCAACTCCATGCGATTTTAATTACTATTTGAACTTTTCTGGCTGAAAAGATGAAAAGCGATCAGAATGTATATACGAACACGTACCAAAAGTAAAAAAAAATTACCTTAAACACACAGTAATAGTTTTAGTTGTCATGTCAGAACAAGGAAAAGGGTAAGAAAATTGCGAGTATTCCTCTATGATTGTCAAAAAATACCGATTTTTAGAAACATTGGGCAAAGGACATTTTAATTTCCAAACTTAACCTTTCAAACGTTGTGTTGCCTTAATCAAATGAACACCATCAGAATGTAGAAATCGGGGCTTAATTGCAAGACATTCTTTACAATTAGCAGTCAGTTCTCGAATATCATCTAAAAAATAAGGCCGAGTTTTAGTGCGAACATAATGTGCCATTTTGGTCACTCATGGGTGGCAAAGCGCAACATGTAAATCACGCAAACGATTTAAAGTAACAGCATCGCAAAATGCACGACTTAGACTTAGTGTATCATTCCAAGCATTTTCTTTGCCAGGACGATGAACAACAGTGAAGCAAAACGAAGACAGTTCAACCCTCCATTTGAATATCTTTTTGTTTTTAATTTTGTTTGCGTGTCAAGTGTCCAGCATATAAGAAACACTTTTCTGATCTATTAGCGAAGTAAAATGCCGTCCCAACAAGAGATGTCGCCACTTACGTAATGCTTCCACAACAGCATAAGCTTTCTTTTCAACGGCCGATCGCTTTAGCTCACTTGCAGATAAAGTTCTAGAATGAAAAGCAACTGGGCGATCGTTCTGATTGAAAGTCGCAGCGATTGCAAAGTCAGAAGCATCTGCCTTAACAGTCAATGGTAAGTCATTGCTGATAGGATGAAACGTGGCAGTAGCAAGCGTTTGCTTCAAATCATCAATTGCAGAGACAACTTCATCGTTAAGCGGAAAGCTAAAGGATTGAATCAATGGCCGAATTTTGTCAGAGTAATGTGGTATCCAGCGTGCATAATTAATACGCAAAAAGTTCAATAATTCTTTGCAGCTTTTTTTTTAGGAGCAGGCATATCAAGCAAAGCTTCCAATCTGTCAGGATCCGGCTTGATTGTGTGATAAGCAACTCGATAAGCCAACAAAGCAATTTCATTCTTCGACAGCTGTGTCTTTTGTTCATTTATTGTTAAATTCCATTTAGCAGCTGCTTTACAGAGTGCCTTCAAATTACGATCGTGGTCAGCTTGATCGATTTCAGCTACAGATATATCATCTAAATGTGGCAAGCATCACTTCAGCGTATCTTGCTCCACAAAAGAATTAATCGCACGCTGAAATTCTGGCACGGGCGTTTGTAAGACCAAACGGTAACCGCCGCCATTGGTAGAGCTCAGAATTCAGATTAAAAGGCAGTATATTCTCGGTCACGCGGATTAAGTTCAATTTGATGATGATAGACAGATTTTAAATTATTGTTGTAAAAACTTTAAATTTAGATAGTTCTGATACAATCTTTCCAATTTGCGGTAAAGAATAAGCATCAAGTTGTGTAAATCGGTTAATATTCAACTATAGTCAGAAACTATTCTACGCTTGCCAGATTGTTGGTGCTTTGCAACCAGTATCTGAGCTCGCCATGGCGGACTACTTGGTTCAATCATATCTTCATTCAGCAAACGTTTAGTTTCTTGACAAATAAAATGTTGATCGTCCTTCGAATATTTTCGAGTTCGATCTGCAACAGGCCGGCATACATGACTGAGGTGACTGAAAGACTTAGGATAAGGGGACTATCATCTTTGAAAGTGCTTTTAAAGTTAACGTTGAGCGATTGCCTTCAAAACTAAATACCACTTTTTTCATTTTGCTTGAAAATCTTTTCCCCAATTATAGCATCAGTAGCCAAATTGTTTGATACATTGTATAAAACATCCGAGTAGTCATTACCTTTAACAGTTAATGCCGCAGTGCACTGTCCACGAATAGACATCCGCTCAGATGTTTCAGCAAGAGTCACTTCTGCAACAGCGGGTGAGCTTTTAAAAGAGTGTCTTTCAGCAAATCGTTTATCAATGTAACAATCAGAAGATCCGGTGTTCATCAAAGATTTTGCTGAAACATCATTTAATATCTCGTCACACAATACTTGCGTTGAATTGTTAGCGGCTGAAGCAGAAATTGTCGCTAAATTTGATTCCAGATAGCCGCAGCAGTTGAACTAGATTCAGCTCCCTGTGTTCGCCGATTTGAAAGGCGCTTTCGACAGACTCTTGAAAAATGACCAACCTTGCCACAATAATTGCAAACAGCTTCCTTTGCAGAGCATGTATTTCTTGGATGGTTCTGCTGACCACAAAAATAACACGTTTTCTTCAAATGCAAAGCAGCTTGAAGAAAATTATCTTTGTCGCAGTCTGCCGAAGAAACATCCTTCAAAGACGTAGAACCGCAAGCAATTATTGGTTCTTTAAATGTTTCCGCTTTTTTGTGGGCCATTTCTTGTGCCCGAGTTTGCTCGTTACGCTTGACGAAAAGTTAATTCCCTATTTTCGAGCAGTCATTGACGAATTGGAACCGACAGCATACCATCGATAAATGCGTCACGCTTAAGTTCCAAGCGATACTGTTCTTCAGTTACGCTTTTGCAATCGTACTTTTTGCTTAACTTTTCGAGTCGCAAAACTTATTGATCAATAGTCCCACTTGCTTGTTGCTTGCACATACGCAACTCGTGTCTTGCCGCAATAACATTTCTTCGCTTATTATATAAATCTTTCAAAATCTGGATCGCATTGCCATAATCATTTATATTAGCTATGTGTTGGTAAACATTAAATGATATCAAATTGACTAAAATATGTAATTTGGAATTTGCACTTTAGCATTTTGCAATGCATCCAAATAGTGAGTGAAGTTCTTGAACCAGTGGTAGAACTCAGTTGTAGCTTGAGTGGAGCCTGGGTCTACGTTTAACCCTATAATGCCTGGGCTCTAAAAGTTGTTGTAGGCCTGGGGGGGGGTCGAAACTGCCCGCCATTTTTGAACACTTATTGCTTAGCTTCTGCTAAAGCTAGAATCGTGGTTAAAATTGTTGCTGGTGCGAAATTTCAACACCTGTTATTTTGTTTCTTTTGTGATCAAATTTTGGTTTTTAATTTCTCGGTTTATGCCTTCAAACAAAACTCATCAAAATATTCTTTTACTGCCTTATTGCTCTTTGATGCGCGCAGAAAGCCGACTAATCCGATTAACTTCTTGCTTTATTTGGCGACTCAATTTAATCTCTTGTGTATACCAACTTCGTCAACTTGCGTTGTGTAAACAACGGGCTGAAGGCAGCAGTTTTTGGAATTTGTTTATTTTGATCCAAAGTTTTTGTCCTGAGTTCGAATATTGCTTCAGTGAGATGTTGTGGTTTTTGTGGTATTGTAATTTTTTTCCCCATTCAGAAATATATACAAAACATTTTAGTGTGTGTTATGTGTGGTAGTTGATACTTGGTTGTTGATACACTCGTATTAAAATAAATTATTTCTGGTAATGTATGAATAGGTCTATGGCAAAATTTGATCGTTCAAAGGAATTCAATCAGCCAATCCCAAGCTGGCAAAACGCTACTTCAAATTAAAATGCTTTTTCCAATTAGCTAATAAAATTTCCTGTTTTGACTTTCTTTATAATAATGATACTGTTTTGTAATAATCATGTCGCTATAAGTTTGGCACTGTTTGAATTATTTTTTAGTTGAATCGAAATCCTGTAGAAAACTTCTATCGTTACTAGAAGCACATAAAACTATAAATTAAATAAAAAAAATTCTAAGCGGATTGGCATTGTTATTGTTTATTTTTGTGGTTAAGAAACAGTGATGAATTCATTGACTTAGAATAATAGTGGCAAACTGACATCTGGTGCAGCGCCTTGATTTGCGTAGCTATGAATACTCCTTTACTGTACAATCAATCCAAGTTTGCTTACTTGATTATCTAAAAAAAATTGCATAATTTTACTAGCACAGCATGGTGGTTGAAAGCGTGTTTACGGAACGAAGCGTGGGGCGTGTAGAGGCTGGAGCGTTGGTCTCGCAGTCTTGTAAACACGGGTTTGATCCCTTGTTGAGTTATGCCAAAAATTTTAGAAATTAGTATTCACAGCGCTGCCTTGTTTGGCACTCAGCATTTGAAAAATAGGGGGAGTTTCTTCTAGATGTAATAAAACAAATGGCAGCGACTCGAAGATTACATGGTCATTTTGGTGTCTCGTGCACGGCGAAAGCAAATTGGCAAATAAATATGAACAAAGTAGTTTTATAGTACGTAGGTTATCAAGATTTTTGTAATCAGAAGATTATTAATAAAATGTACACACCGTTTTTTAGACAGGTAAATGCGACGTATGTACAATAAAAAAAATGAGTGGTTGTAAATTTGCGAAAACATCCAAAATACAGAACACAAAAAACTGCATTCAAAGCGTCAAGCAAAGTGCATACCGATACTATGCAAGCTGTATAACAATATAAAGCAGAGCTCTATCATCAAAGCATTTCAAAAATAAGCGAAAAAAATGAGCATGTAAATCAGCGATTAATTGGTTCGGGTATATTGTACAGTAAAGGTTTTCATTGTGCAGAATCTATACGCAAACGAAATTTTACTTATTGTAGCTTTTTTGTTTGTAAAAATTTTAAATGATTGGCATTCTGCATTTCTCGTGATATTCCGCTAGTTTTATTGTGGTGGCACAGCCAGGGCCGCCGCGAGCCGAAGGTGGGCCCGGGGCCAGCACAAATATTACGGATTTCCGGTTTTGTGAACTCCAAAACAGACGGAGAAAATGCCACAGTTTTGTCCCAATTATTATCGTGATCTCCAAAAAAAAGGCCTTACCAAAATTTTAACGATATTTCCGGTTGAAATTTGGTGATCTTCAAAAAAAAATGTTTTTAGGCCTCATATGCTGATTTCTTAGGGTCATTTCGATGGGCCTCTCTCGAGCTCATGAGCCCTCTGCTGGGCTCGCTGAAGCCAACGACCTTGCTGAAGCTCATGGGCCGGCCCCCTAAAGTCCATGGGCTACGCTGTCATTGTACCCCCCTGCCCCCTCCCTTTCGGTGGCCCTGGGCATAGCGCAACCAATACTAAAACACGAAGAACGTAGGCTACGATGTAGCGGTAATCTGGGTTTGGTTGGTAGACAGTAGACAGACAATAATATGCACTTACGCAGTTTCAGAATTTTATTTTCCTGGATACTGCAATAAAAGAAACAAAACTTTTTACACACAAATTAGTGGCGTCGGTCTTATCACCGCAGTGCAAAAAGCATCTTACACAAAAGCACAGCACTGTATGTAGCAGCAGGAAATAAGATACATGTTTTTTATAAGCATGTAAATATTAGGAGATCATGCTCAGGTATGTTTAGCGATTTTCAAATTTGAAGTTCAAGTTACGCTTAACAAAAGCTTATGTTGGCACCCTAAAATTTTAAAACTCCTGAGAAAATCGTAAAGTTTGTAGCATCATATGTTTGCAAAGTACTAGTAACAGCCTTGGCTCTATGAATTGATAGACCGATAGATTTTTGTATTGCGTATAATTATGATTTTTTTATTTTTAGTACACAATGGCTGGTTATTTCATTTGCAGCTTCTTGGCATTATGTAGGAATAGCTGGGGATTCATTTTCTTAAATCCGGCCTCCGTATGCTTATAAATGTTATGCTTAAAAAAAAACAACATGGAGTGACCAAAAGGCAAGCTCTGCTAAGCCGGTATACTCTCTGCAGTGTTATTATCGGCAATCTAAGCAGTAACGCATTGAATGACGATGACATACGGCTTTGCCACAGCTTTGGCATTGGCTAAGAATTTTCGATAGCTTGTCTTTAGCTTGCTTAGCTCCGGGTCCACTGATTTCTTTCTTACAATGTTCACACCGTTTTCTATATCTCCCTGGGAACGATACAAAGCCATGCTGCTGGACAAATCAAATGGAGATGAAGTTCCTTCCGATTCACCAAGAACGTTTAAAAAAATGCGAACCAGGTTTTATCAAAATTTCCTTGAAAAATACGGTTTTATGCGTACGGACGCAAAAGAGATTTAAATTTTCTTGCAGTTTTTGTTTATACTTTTGTTGTATATGGCTTTGTGAAAAAAGATTCAAACTTGGTTAGGAGTTTTTATTTACTTTTCGAAGGTGCTGTTACTTGTAGAGTTTTGTTTGTTGACACAACGCTTGCCACGACTGCTCTGTCTAAATATGTCTAGTATTAAGAAGATTTGCAAACACATTAGGCAAACAAAATATGTCCAAGTATCAAAAATTTTCTGATAACTTTCAGAATATCATTAAATAAGTGCAGTTTTTGACCTTCAAACAATTTGAAAATTATATTGGTAGTTAGAAAAATAAATTTTGGACAAAGTCATAGAATAGGAAGTCAATAGGACTAGGCGTTTAAAAGCTGCATGCATTTGTAAAGGTCGCGGGCACTTTCGGCCCCCCCCCCAGGCTCTTTAGGGTTAAACGCTCGGTCTTGAACACTTTGTCCATGTCCGTATAATACTATGATAGTTAGATTGTCATAATCATATATAGTTTTGTATTAACCTTTTATTAGGCTCTAACTAACATAATAAACAAATAAACTGCAAATCAAATAAACAAACACTGGTAAACAAACACGCTCAAAATAAACTTGTCTCGAACTCTACAGCTCTGAGCTACTGTTAATCAACTGGATGTCAACGTTCAATCGCATGAACAACGTGCAAGGAAAGCAGCGAAGTGTATCAACGCAGGTGCATGCTAATTGCGCTGCTCGAAAAAGCTGCAACCATGGCCTGCGAGAGGGGGGCTCAGGGGGTACATCGTACACGGACCCAGGCCTAGGGTGCCCGGAAGAGTTCAGGTTTCCGCGTTAAGTTTTGGTATCGCACCATAACACCATAATCAAACTTGCCTACAGCAAAAATATCAGTCAGCCCATTCAGTACTGGTAATTGGTCGCTATTTTTGCTACACAGCCTTTAGGGCATCCAATAGTGGCCAATTTGATTAAAAAAGAGGAAAATCTATCAAAAGTCATACACTTTCACCGAAATTAACGTTTTGTTGCATTTCTCTGACTAGAGAGCCCTAATTCTACGGTATAACAATGTACGAGGGCCCACATTTCCAAAGATCCAAAAGTATTTTAACCTCAGAGAGTAGAGTCAAAGTTGACATACTATACTACTATCATTTAGTTACTCACTTCTATCTGTATGAGTTTAATAGATATCTGGGTTTGTGAAGTCTATGATTGCAGATGACTTCTTAAAACTGTGATCAGTAAAATATTTGGATTTGCAATATTAAAGTCATTATATTGTATAATATTTTGTCAATGTCATTATCCCCCACTTCACATATTTTTTTTCTTGTATATCACGTTTTCTGCTTATCAATTTAAGCAAGTTTGGTGCTGGAAAGTTGATCAAATGCTGTATTTTACTCTCGAAAAGCATAAAAAGTGCTAAAGCTTTCGGGGCTCTGCTCCGCACCACGCTGGGGGAGCTCACAGCCCTACCCCAGACCCCCTAGCTGGATTTAAACCAATTTTATGTCTAGTAGTGTTTTTCATAGATCCTAACTGTATGCAAATATCGTTATTCCCTCACTTTTAAATGAAAATCTACACCCGTCAGACAACACACATGATTTAACGCCATGGGCCTCCGATAAGGCTTGGGGACCCAATAAGATTTGGAAGCCGATATCGACCTTTGTATCAATGAAAAATTTTCTCTCTGAGACCCTGGCTGCAACACTGATTGCAAAATAGTACGCAAATTACGACAAACAGTTACTGTAATTGCTAGATGGTAAACATCTGATGCTTTGAAACAGCTGGAACGTTTGAACTCGACGTACGTTTACATTTGCTATCCCTTTTTTTTCTATGACATGCTGTGCGATTTCGGTTTAGACATAGACGAATGCGATCCTCAAACACCATTTCATGACTGCGTCGCCATGGCAACGTGCAAAAATACTGACGAAAGTTTTGAATGTGTTTGCCCAAATGGGTTTGAAGGAAATGGCAGAACAAATGGAAGTGGGTGTTCAGGTATTGATTTTGAGCTTCTAGTCTATTACATTGTATGGCTAATAGCTTGCCGTAAACGTGCAGAAGTTTTAAGTAAAGATTTTAGACTTGGCATCAAGCGACTTTATATAAAAGTTTTAATTCAACTTACGTAAACTATAGCCGAATTATCATTTTGCAGAGGTGGGCATGATACTTTCTAAAAGCAGAGGTGTAAAGTGACGAAAGTAGGTCTACTTAAGTAGCCTACTCAAGTAGAATTTGTCGGTAACGAGAACTTTTTAAGTAATTATATTTTTGGATACTTTCTACTTTCACTTGACTAACATTAACGTAACATAACGCTACTTACGTACATTTTATATTAAAAGTAGTTTGTAGGCTTAGTAAGGCATACCTAATTTTTTTTTTTTTTGGCAACGTCGAGCAAAATGTTCAAACCGTAGTAAAAATTGTGAATGAGCGCGAGCTCGACTAGCACGAACAGGTCCAAGTCCGCGCTTCTTCACCTTAAGGTGTTGTTGGAAAAGAGATGAGATTTGCGTACGGCACTAGCGATTACTGCACTAAGGGAATATTAGTTTAATTACTGACTACTGTGTAATAAAGTAAACTCACCATAAGGGTGGCTGTGATGCTCGCTGCTAGTGACGTGATATTTAATTACGAGGTTGAAAGTTTCTTAGTTTTTAGGCCAGGCTATTGATGCCTATAGTCAAGGCCTACATGCTTGGTAAATTATTTTACTCGGCTAAAAAATGCAAAAATGCGCAAGTTAGTGTAGATGGTGTAGTCAGTGGTCATATTGCATTAGTTTATCCCACAAAATCCTAGTTCCTATATAGTAAGGGACATAGGCTGCTGGTGCAGTTACTGTAGCCTGAAGAATATCGGTTGGGTAAACAACATGAAAGCTATAACATTTTGATATTAACAGAGTGGCTATTGCTCCAATCGTTTTGATGTTCCTCTGTTTTTTTGTGTTTACTGAGTATATTGCTCAGGTTTCACATATGACGACGTGGCAACTCATCACAATAATCTAGTGAGGAAAGGACACAGCTTGGTAATTAATATTAGTAGCCAACTAATCATGTTGCGTTACTGCTATTAAGTATTATAATTGAAATACTTTACCACATTCATGCTTTTGGTACGATTAACAATGGAGTCGTTTATAGTACTGAACTACTGATATACGTCCGCATTCAAAAATCGTTAACTTTTGGGCAGTTATAGTGGTTTAGGCTCTCATTTTAAAGCGCGATATCTTATATTTATACGTGGTATTTAGCAACATTCATAGACCAGGATGCAGAAAACACAAGGGTCTTGTTAAAGAAAACTTTCTACTTGGCTACTTGAGTAGCTTAAAAACTTGTTTACTTTGTACTTTTACTTGCTTAGTTAAATGGTTTAGTACTTTCTACTCTACTTGCACTACATTTGATCGTCAATAACAACACTTTTACTTGACTATTGTTTCAGATTACTTTTTACACATCTGTCTAAAAGTACCGCGGTACCGATACTTGCTTAAAAATTTTACTATTGGTACTGGTACTATTTTTAAAAAGTATCGCGGTACCGGTACTCGGTACCGGTACTATTTGATGATTCAACTTAAATATTTTAGAATCTTTGAAGACCTTTTGCTTTAAAAAAATTGTAATTTTTGGTGAAAAAAGCACGAAAAACCAAGATTACCAGCAACAATTTAATTTGAGAAAAATCAGCTTGTTAAGTCGTTACTTAATCTAACTCTTTTGGGTTTTAATCCTATTTTACGCGGGGAACATTTTTGCTCCACTCTCGATTTTTTCTTGATAAATCCCTCGAGGAAAAAGTTTTTTTTTAAACTGAATCAAATTTTAACAGAGATAACTCCTAAAAATTTCAAGTTGCCAAGGTAAAGAGAAATTTCCCAATTTTTAGGATTCCCGAAGTCACTTTCCAAAATTTAAACCTTTTTTAGAAAATATTTAATTTACCTGACGCCATAAGACGTTTTTGTGACATAACCAACTTGACATAGACATCCTATGATTCAGTATTAAAAAAATAAACCTATGTATAACATTTGAACGGCCTGTGACGTCACCGCAAAACTGAGTTCATTTTTCAATACTATGTCCATGAGGACGTCACTATGATTACGCTTTGAACTCAGAACCTGTTTTTACTAAAAAAATTTGGAGAACACCAACCCGCATACCAGATTTGATGTTCCCATGATTTTCGGTTTAGGAGTTGGATAAGGGGAGCATTTTTGCCTTCCAAGTAAAATGCCGTTGGTCAAATATCTCTGTAAATTAGGTTTACGTCTTTCCCCTCCGAGAACACTCGTTCGACTACTGCACTTGACGGCAGTGCAGTGTTGTATTTATATCACATAAAGAGATTTTTTAGCTTATCTTTTTGAAAGTTAGACAGTAGATGAACTAATTTTCAAAACTTTCAAAAATCTTTGTAGTACTGCCTCGGCAAGTGTTATTGCTTGTTTTGTATAAAGAGCAAAAGTTTGTCCGAATGTTCACTATCGTTCATGTCGCTGCTTTCATCAGAAGCACCTTGTGCTTCCAATTTCTCTTGTAATGAATTAAGTACGGGTACTTTGGCTTTGAAAGTTTGCTGCATTCTTTTGTCACAAAGGAGTTTCATCATTTTTGCCTTCGATCGTCATCATACATAACAAAGAACTGCGGTTGCAGAGATGTTGCAATTACAAACTCATTGTTGGCAAGCATACGTTGAACTTTTTTTTAAAGCGAACCGTAACGGTATATTTCGGAGTTAAAAATTTATTAGCTCCATTCCAAAAAGAAAGAGATAGTTTGATTTTTAATCGATAAGTGATAACAAAGAACTAAAAATACCGAATACTTTTTTTAAATACCGTGGTTCCGGTACTTCGGTACCACTTTTGAAAAAGTACAGTCGATACCGGTATCAGTACTAAAAAAGTACCGCTGTATAGTACCGCGGTACTTTTGTACTCGGTACTGCCCACCTCCAGAGGTGGACACGGTACTTTCTAAAAGAACCGCGGTACCGGTACTTGCTTGAAAAAGTACCGTCGGTACAGTACCGGTATTACTTTTAAAAAGTACCGCGGTACCGATACTTGGTGCCGCAACTTTTTGATGATTGAACTCAATTTTCGTCGAATCTTTGAAGAATGTTTGTTTTTAAAAAATTGTAATTTTTAGTGAAAAAAGCTCGACAAACCTAAATTACTAGCAACCATTTACTTTGATAAAAATCAGATCATCAATTCAAATTTACTCCAACTCTTTTGAATTTTAATCCAATTTTACATGCAAGCATTTTTGCCCTACTCTCAATTTTTTCGTGATAAAAAAGACTTGAGAAAAATATTTATTTTTCTAACTGAGTCAAATTTTATCACAAATAACTCCTAAAACTTTCAAGTTGCTAAGGTAAAGGAAAATTTCCCAATTTTGAGGAAAATCACTTTCCAACTTTCCAAAGTCACTTTCCAACATCTGCTCATTTTTGGCCAATATTTAATTTAAACAACGTCATGAGACGTTTTGTGACGTAACCAACTTGACTTAAGCATTTTATGATTCAGTACCAAACAACAAACCTATGAATAAAATTTGAACCGCTTGTGACTTCATCGCAAAAATGACGTCATTTTTCAAAAATGCGGCCGTGACGATATTATGATGACGTCATGAACTCAGAAACAGTTTTTTTTTTAAATTTTTAGAACACCTACCCGAATACCAAATTCAGTGTTCCGATGACTTTTGGTTTTAAAGTTAGATATGGGGATTATTTTTGCCACTCGTGTAAAATGCCTTGGGTTAAATAGCCTACCCTGTGTAAAATAAGGTTAGATCTTTCCCTGCAGAGAACACTCGTTTGACCACTGCACTTGAAGGCAGTGCAGTGGTATATTTTTATTAAATAAAGAGACAAACCACCCACCGTTTACGTGGCAAAATATCGAGTGTCACGTACTTCATTAAGGATTCTGCAGGTAACATTCTAGCGAATGAGAATGACATCTTCTCACGATGGAAAGAATAATTTGACAATCTTTTGAATCCTGTAAAGGTATCGACTCGTGACACACACAAAGTGACACAGCCAGGGAAAGAGGAAGTTTTCACTGCAGAAGAAGTGACAACGAAAATTAAAGGGATAAAATCCGAAAAAGCTGCTGGTGAAGATGAAATCAGACCCGAGATGTTGAAAGCACTCACTAGAGTACGAATCCTCTGGTTAACGCGAACGCGTCAAGTTGCGTGCAAGTTTGGCAAAACTACCAGAGATTGGCAAACAGGTGTGATTATTTCAATATTCACGAAAGGAGATTGCAAGCAACGTACGAACAACAGAGGGATAGCACTCTTTAGTTTGCCAGAAAAAGTGTATGCCAAATGCCTTTAAAGAAAAATGCGAGAAATAGTGGAATCAAAACTTGAGGATGGTCGGTAATGTCCAGGTCGCAGCACCACGGACCAAATTTTCACTCTGAAGTAAATCTTTGATAAATCTTGGGAGTATGGCAGAGATCTCTTTGCATGCTTTGTCGATCTTGAAAAAGCATACGTATATGACCGAGTTCCTCCGAATAAACTTTGGAAGGTTTTGCGGGGGTATGACGTTGATGTTCAGTTGTTACTCGCCATTAAGTCATTCTACTGCAGACCATAGGCTTGTGTTCGGGTAAATGGCAAGCATTCCAAGCCGTTTCATGCGGGCGTTTAACTACGGTAAGGGTGCGTTTTGTTTTCTCTCCTTGAAAATTGGCAAAATTGACAAATGCAGTCAAGCTGATGAATGTGCCGCAATCGGAAATCGCAAAATCAGTCGTCTGCTATTAGCTGATGATTTGGTTTTGCATTCTTCCACAGAATCTGGCCTCCAGCGCGCATTAAATAGCTTTGCAGATGCATGCAACACCGCCGGAACGAAAATTAGCACGGCTAAAACTCAGGTACTTTATCTTTCAAAAAACCCTGATTAGTGCGCGTTACAAGTGAATGGGGCGACACTGAAGCATTTTGGGGTTACATTTACGAGTGACGGAAGGCAAGATGAAGAACTGGGTACCCGAATAGGCAAGGCTAGTGCAGTAATGCGAGCTTTACACTATTCGGTTGTCATGAAACGAGAATTTTTGAAAAAGGGCTAATTTTTGACAAAAGTGATATTATTTTTGATGAGTCATAAGCGGTTCAAATATTGCATTCAAGTTCGTTTTTTGAAAAAAATTATGAATTACCCAAGTCAAAATTATAAGATTACAGAAGCGCTTCATGACGTTATTTAAGTTAAATATAGGCCAAATATGCCCAACTTTTGGTGTGATGGCTAAAAGAAGAACCGCAAATTTGATAAAGTTTTTTTCCGCAAATTTTAAAAACTTCGTAAACAATTCCAAACAAATGGTCCAAACATTGATTGCAAAAAAGTTCACTACTTTTCTGCAAAAATTAAAAGTTTCAATATTGGTGTAACGTCGCTTCTGTTTTCTTGTTTATACCTGGTTTCGAACACTCGCTTTACTGCATTTAGCTTTCGTGTATATTTGGCTGCTAAGGATTTCAATGATGTAATGTTACACAACGCACGTGATGTCACGGATTAAGCGATTTATCGCGCCTTTTCTACTGCATGCAAATTATCTGTTGCGCAACTTTTGAAACTGTTTTCTTAAATTTTCACGCTGTAACTCCTTTGTTCTGGGTTAGTCAAATTTGGTTGTAGTCGAGGAAGGACGTTAAATTTTTACACTCAGAATTACCAAGAATCTTTAAATTTGAAATCATTAAGTATCGGATTGTTTCAGAAATTTAGCAAGCTTTGGAGTTTTCAGAATTGCAGTCCTTCCTCGAGGTGTTAAGCTTGTCCTGGGTGGGTCCCATCTTATTTATATTTGGGCCTTTTGTCCCCTGGAGCTGTTGCTCAAGTTTGAGAATAATTATTTACTGGACTATTGTCCTCTCCATCAAGTGTTTCTGTACCGTTTCCCGGGGTCCCACTTCAGAGACTGCGTTCTTTGAACACTTCGATTGGAGTTAAAGCTTACTGTCTGCCTGAAGACGAAACCATCGGTGAGTTAAGTTTTTTATTGCAATTATTCTGATCAGTATTCTCAGTGTGATTCTTGATTCGTAATTATACCATAGTTGTTACTTTCTGTTTGGATATTTGGCGTACTGTATGTGTTCAAACTGTGGGAGTTATTTGGTGCTACGCAGTAATATTTACGTTCGTTTTTGATTCCGAAATTGCTAATTGGCGTACTTTCTTCAGAAACCGTTGACAATATAAAAAGATAAGTTAACGCGTGTAGAGGCGTCATGCACGGTAGACAGAAGAAATTTCGCGTCGTCTACAATTGGAGAAAACCGAACCTAGATTAAATGATTCAAAAGCAAATAAAATAAGCACTACACCACCCAATCTAGTAACGTCACATTGGAAAAGTTTCTTTATAACTATGTTTTGCCTAGCGTAAAAATTACGCTCGCTGAAATACGGGTGCTGAAATACACGTGATCAGTAAATTAATGGTAATACAAACCAGCACGAGTGCAGTTTTATACGACTACGGTATTTTTTTACGTTTATGCGTAAATACGCCTGTTTGGTAAAAGTTGCTTTTTGCGGAGAAGCACAACTGCGGCTGCACTGCATTGTAATTAAACATTACTTTCATGAAAATGCTCTTCCTAATCAAACCATGCTCTCAATTTTATTTGAACCATTCTTAAAACTTAAAGGCCAACTAAAGCAAAAATAGATGGATTTTTACACTACGGGGTTATTATCTAGCAACAGACTGAAAAATCTCAGTTTTGAAAGGTGCTGTCAGTCGCGAGAAAACCAGAGAAAAACCAATCGAGCGGAAACGCTTCCGATTGGCTGAGCGTTGCGTGACGTGCTGGGACAAATTGGAAAGCTTGAGCTCAGATAGTTTTGTACAGGTTTAGCATAGCAGCAGCTCTGCTAGTTCGCTTTTGGCAGCCTTTTTTACGATATTTGGGGAAAAATTAGGCCAGCCTTTGAACAAATACAGACAAGTAAGAGTTACTTGTGCAGTTTAGCCGTATAACGCAGAGATATAAATCGGTCAATGTCATAGGTGGGCAAGTAAATGCAAAACGTTAGCTTCGTTAACCACTATATAGTCCGTTAACAAACTTCACACGTACGTTAAGGTTAATCCGTTATTTTCAGCTTTAATTAACGGAAGTTAATAAAGTCCGTTAATTCGTTAACATTTTGTGTGTAATATACTGTACATTTCTTTTTATTCACTCGCTTCTAGAATATGTATTGACGCTGTTGAGCTGATTGTAAGGACATTTTTATTGGTGTGGTGATCTTATTGTGCTTTGGAAGCTACATTTTACAGTCTAATCTAACTTCAAGATAAAACTAAGTTCAAATGCACTAACCAAGCTGCGATTTGAAAACCTTTGGAAATTGTGAAGAGCGGTAATTAGACTTATGAGGTTGCAGGTTACAATTTGCCACAAAAAAGTGCTCTTTTTTTCGCTCTCTTCTATAAAACTCGTGCTAATACGCAACAAGTGCTACCAGTGCAAACTGGTTTGCACCGGTACGATAAATCAATGATGCAAGCTATTAACGATAAAAACCTTAACGGAAGTCAACAGAACTTAAAGGAAGTTAATTTAGTCCGTTAACATGAAAAAACTTTTTTAAAGATTTAACGAGTTAATGAAAAAGTTAGCTTCGTTATTAACGGATTAACGATTAACGGACTTGTGCCCACTTATGGCCAAGGTTTGATCTAGGCTACCAGTCAGCCAGTTTTACAGTTGGACCAGCCAGTGGTTTCAGCAGTTTGCAGCTCACTGTGATACCGGTGGTCAAAAATAGATCTATACTCTGCCGTGGTGTACAGTTAGGCCTCTTTTTATCATAAATTGTCATAGTCAGAAAGTGCCGGTAGCTTACCAACCCATTTTTCTGATCCCACTTTGCGCAAATTTGAGTTTTCTTGTTTAAGGCAGTGACTGCTGTTGCGTTACGTAACACTTCACTCGTAGGATAATATTACGTAATTTGTAACTTTTATAAAATTATTAAATTAATGGCTACTTAAAAGCATTTTAGGTAGATGGGCCATTAGATTACCCACTGTTTAAAAAAAAATTGAGCAATAGAATCAAAATTGAGCAATAAAGTGCTAACCTTGTGAAATGTCTCAAGCAACTGGATTGCAAAAAGTTCTATAATTAGCTTAGTGTATTGTACGATTTGTACAATTGATGCCAAATTCCATTTTGCAAGATATTAGTTTAAATATAGCAAGTATTTTCTGAAATTTTGCCACTATAGAGCAAAACATTTCTGTTCTAAAACTAACATTTCAAGAAATATACCGGTACATACGGTACTTATGATTTTTTTCAATATTTGATTTAGGCCCAATCACAATGCTGAACATCAGTAATCAATGTTAATAAGTTGCTTAATGGTTGATAATTTTTTTCAAGAAAGCTAGTGCAACAACTGTTTTAAGGAAAAAGAGTGTTTGGGTTCAGGATACATGGCCAGTGACGAACTCAAGGGTAGGGTATATTATCATTATCAAGGGGTAATGCAACGTATAACAAGCATTTGTACCTCTATCTCGGATCCTGTATACCTGATACAGAGATACGAAAATAAGCAAATTTTTGTTAAAATTTTAAATGTTGCTTTTTTCAATTAATGCACTTTTTTTAGTAGTCTGTTTATTTTTTAAGGCATTATGATTATCGTCTATCCTCCTAGATAACTGCCCCCAGATGCCTAAAAATTACTGCAACAAAAGCAACAAATTTTTGTTGAAGTACACTACTTTTTTAACAATCAGTCATAATGCTATTGATATTTTGAATGTGTACGAAGTACGATACCTTTTGTAGAAATAAAAAAAGGTTTTATTTTTACCACAAACTTTTGTAAAAAACGATCACTTCAACAATCAAAAATATTTTAACGCTAAAGGTTTTACTTAATTGCTCATGATTTTTGATCCCATTATTTGATTGCATTTAGTTTTTTTTTCAAACAGTGTGTAATCTTAAGGCCCACCTACCTAAAATGTTTTTAGGCATGAAAATTGTCACTGCTGTGTATCACAAATAAAAAAACACTCAAATTTGGTTAAAGTTGAGTCAGAATAATGGGTTGGTAGGGAACCTTTTTGTAAAATTAAAGTTTTTTTTTAATCTTTCTTACATAATAAAAATTATTGCACGATGATTATAGTAGCATATTGAATAGCCTACCAGTTCTGCATGTGGTGCTATTTTTCCATCAAGCAATTACACTTTTTGTGAGTAACATCGGAGCATTTTTGTGAATGATCGCCAACTTTTTTGCTACAGCCTGCAGAAAAATTTCTATCTTTGTTTAAAATCTGATATATTGATACAGTATACCAGTTGCTTCATTATCGTGGTATACATGCTTTGATTGCTGTTTGATAAGATATGGTGTAACTGATAAAAAAAGCAACATTTCAAATTTAAGTTTTTTTAAGTTACCGTAGTTATCTTGACCTCTGACTTGAGTTGATCTTACACCAATGGAACTTGTCACTACTACAAAAGGGTTTTTATTTGAGCCGACTAAAGAGCCACACACTGGTGCTGGTATGTTTGTGTTTATTACGTTAGTGATCATTACGTTATGGTCATTTTCACTTTCTCCAAGTGCCAGCATAGCAGATGCACAAAGGAATATCTACATTACAAAATTGGACCATACTTTTATGCATCGATCTAGCATTTTTTGTGTTATTTTACAGTATGTACTATGTATATTCAAATTATCTTGCACTATTGGTAATATGAAAATATGTAACTCACTGTGTAGTATTGTCTAAATCTGTGTTCTTGTGCTGTTTTCACTAAAATTTTTATCTTATTTCTCAGATACTGATTTAAGTGACCTTCACGATATTGACATGGAAAGCAGGATCAATAAAATCATGATTGAAAGAAGTGAGCAGTGGTGTACATGCCAAAACTGCCAAAGCATGTCTTCTGCTATTGAAAATCAATGCTGCCAGCAAAATCCAATTTGCGCCAAACTGGCTGGTGATGCTTGCATCACTGAATCAGAAAAATTCAAGAAACTTTGGTTTGATGTAGATTTTCTTGAAGTCGTGCTGTGTGCTATCAATGATCGCCCCGAAGAAAAAGCACCAAAAAATATTACCAACAGGTAAAAAAATTGTTACCACGAAACCAGCATATTTACTGCATATGCATATAAATGAATGGTTTATTGTGATGAGCAGTAAGTAGGGTGCATCAGTTTTCCCTACTTCTCACTATCAAGCCTTTGTGGCATTATTGAGGCAGCATTGAGTAGACAAACAGATCAAAACTCTTCATATTTCATTTTATTCTTGACCAATTTTGAAGTTTCTTTTTTGGGTTTGTCCAAAAACCCATAGGCAAACTTTTTGAACACAATTAAACGTTGCATTTACCAAAGTACGCCGTCTAGTGTCACAAAAGATGAAGTTTTGCGTCAAGTATCAATATCAACAGCTGTGCGTCGAGAATATTGTACTTTTCTTAGCTATCATTTTTTTGTGCAGTTGAGGCTATAGAAATGAAAGTTTGGTCATTAGGTCATTTGCAAAGATTTTTTTTATCATGAATTCGAACGCCATTCATTTTCAATTTAGTCCTCCGTTGACACTTCCCTTACTGGCATTTTTGCGTCGTTTTTGTGGCATGTAATTACGTTTAGCAAAATAAATGATTATACTTATTTATAGGGTGTGGCGATACGCTGCCTACAGAAGTTATATTTATTCGATTTTCGGTACACTGGGACAAACGCAGCGCTAAGTTATTCCAGCATGTGTGGTAAAGGCAATTCGAAAGACCTTTCCCGAACCAAATAATCAATATGAGGGTTACCATGAAATTTTTTAAAAGATACACTGCATGTTACGGTTGTGATTGTTCACATGTCGGAAAAAGTACCAAAGAATATTACTATCAGGCAGTAGTGCCGATCTTTGTTGAGCATTGGGGGGGATAATTTCCAATTTTACCCCAATTTTCCCCTATTTTTTAACATTTCGGGGGATGTACTATAGAACACTTTTTTCCCCAATTTTTACTCAGATGTACACACATTCAAATTGTTGGGGGGATGCAGATGTGGACCATTCTCAAACTATTGGGGGGGATACAGCCAAATTATTGAGGGGGATATATCTCCCCATCCTGCCGTGTTTCGGCACCCCTGCTATCAGGTAAAGAAAAAACACCAAGAGGTTAAAAAAATTGTTACCACAAAACCAGCGTAATTACATGCATATAAACAAATGGTTTATTGCGTTGAGCCCTGAGTAATTGCAATACTTTAGTGTTTTTTGTTTGTTGAATCGAATCACTCTGAGCCCCAAAACACTTAGCCTGAAATGTGTAGTTGTCTCTTTTTCTGGCGCTTTACTAGAGAAGGCGTGTCAAAAATACTGATCTTTCATCAGGTATCATCAGTCCCTAAGCACTTAAGCCTGCATTGCCTAAACCACTTAGCGCTTGCCAATGGAAAAGTGTGTCGAGAATACTGATCTTTCATCAGCTATCATCTTTTTTGTGCAGCGGAGGCTATAGAAATGAATGTTGGGTCTCGAGGTCGGTATCAAAAATATTATATTTTTTATAATAAATCCTAACGCCATTTATTTTCAATTTAGTCTTCCGTTGACACTTCCCATACTGGCATTTTGTGGTATGCAATTACGTTTAGCAAAATAATTAATGATTATGCTTATCTTTAGGAAGTGGCAATAAGCTGCCTACAGAAGTTACATTTATTGGATTTTTGGTAGGCTGGGACGAATGCAGCGCAAAGTTATTCCAGTATGTGTGGTAAAGGCATTTCGAAAGATATTATCCCTAACCAAATAATCAATATGAGGGTAGTAGTAGTAGTAGTAATAGTAGTAGTAGTAGTAGTTTATTTCAAAGCCAGCGAAGTTGAAAATCACAATTAAATCGCAAGCAAAGCATGTTAACGATAATATCTACTGACAATAGGGACGAAGCGAAATGACCAAAGTGGTCTTCGAGTCTACTTCTACCCTCATGAATAAAGTTACAAAGTTACGAGATGGAATTGGGAAAATCTTGGCCAAAAAAATATTTACAACTTTTGCTGAACCAGATTGAGGTTTCATACATATACTTACATCAGAACGAGGTTGTATAACGCCAGAAAAATTAGGACACCTACAAAAAACAATGCAATTTTTATTTACAAACAAGCAAAAAAAAAAAGAAAAGTTCTATTTACATTAGAAAGTGGTGCAATTACAAGGCACCATAACACACACCGTTTAAGTCAATTAAAATGATTCACAAACATAAACACCTTGTTGTATAAAAAGCAAGTAGTTAAACATTATCACGACAAATTTTATAGACAGACAGAACACAAATTTTATAGTCATTCCAATTCAATTGTGGTAACTTTCTAGCAATAAATTTGTCAGTCTAGATTTAAATGTTTTTAGAGATTTAGATTTTTTAATTTCAAGGTCTAGTAAGTTCCATATTTTTGGACCTAAAGTATGAGATTTTTCTAAAGATTCTCTGCAAATTGCGTTTGTGATTGTTGTTCACATGTTGGAAAGAGTACCAAAGAATATTACTTACAGGTAAAACAAAAATGTCAACGGTTAAAAAAATTGTTACCTCGAAATCAGCTTAGTTACATGCATATAAACGAATGAAAAATTACAATACTTTAGTGTTTTTTGCTTGTTAAATCGAATCATTTTGAACCCCTAAACACTTAGCCTGAAATGCGTAGTAGT
Source organism: Trididemnum nubilum (assembly GCA_963965965.1). Classification (NCBI taxonomy): domain Eukaryota; kingdom Metazoa; phylum Chordata; class Ascidiacea; order Aplousobranchia; family Didemnidae; genus Trididemnum; species Trididemnum nubilum. Next base: position 144,936 of record CAWYPQ010000514.1, on the reverse strand, counting down.
CTCTTTTCCTGTTGCATACCTAGAGAATGCGTGTCGAAAACACTGATCTTTCATCAGGTATCATCAGCTTGAAACGTCTAAAAGACTCGCCACCTGGCGCTTGCCTAGGGAAAGGTGTGTCGAGAATACTGATCTTTTATCAGCTATCATCTTTTTTGTGCAGTTGAGGTTATAGAAATGAATGTTGGGTCTCGAGGTCAGTATCAAAAGATATTTTTTATAATGAATCCGAACGCCATTCATTTAATCATTTTCAATTTAGTCTTCCGTTGACACTTCCGTAATGGCATTTTTGCGTCGTTTTTGTGGCATGCAATTACGTTTGGCAAAATGATTAATGATTATACTTATCTTTAGGAAGTGGCAATATGCTGTCTACTGAAGTTACATTCATTCGATTTTCAGTAGATTGGGAAGAACGCAGCGCGAAGTTATTCCAGCATGTGTGATTGTGGCAATTCGAAAAACCTTTCCCGAGCGAAATAATCAATATGAGGGTTATCATTAAAATTTTTTAAAGATACTCTGCATGTTACGGTTGTGATTGTTCACATGTCGCGCCATAAGTGAAATAAAGTATGTTTTGGTTAATAGCGTGGTTTAGCACAACTGCGCATTTTTTTATTTACGCAATACTGCGATTCGAGTTTCGATTAATGCTCGGCCACATACTTTTTCACATAATGCGCCGGTGGTTCAAGCCTGGAAGAGCGCGAGCTCATTTTCCAGTCAACAGTCATCTTCTCTCCTTTCTGATTACAGGCATGCTCGTGGAGTTAAGTTTTCTTCGTATTCCTTGTAGATTTGGTTTCTTTTCTGACAAGTGGACGCCCGCTGAGAGGTGAGTAGCGGAGCTGACTAGATTTTTGAGCGGAACTGCGCTCAGGTTTTTGTTTAAAAGTTGCAGCCCGAGTTCGATTACGGCTGCAGGCCGCCTGCTTTGACGCATTCATGGGTGGGTGGAGACTCGAAGAGCGCGAGCTCGCTTTCCTTCTACCCCCATTCTGTTCTTTATTATGTTCGTTGAGTTGAAATCCTCAGTTGACTGGCTATGACACTGCATTTCTTATCGGTTGAATACAAATATCACTCAGGTCGCAAGCTTGCACCATAAAACTAAAGAGCAAATTTTCCCAAAAATAATTTAAGAAAGTAGTGTGAACTCCCGAAAGTTTTCATGAAACTTGTAAGCTGATATCTTTTTTTATTCTCCAGCATTGAAAACCGACTTAAGTCATATTAAAACAGTAACGACAGATGAATTGCGTACAAAAGTTAGCAATCAATATGTTTAACGACAAAATTAGCGTAACAGCAAATTAGTTAATTCAATAAAACAAAAGTAAAGCGGTGCAGTAATGTTATTGATAAAAATCCGCAGAGTGAAAAAACTGAATATGTAACTTATTCATTCTTCACTTGGTTACGACGCGCATTTCAATTGTAGTTTCCGTGAATGACATAAAATAGTGATAGGGGCTTGATGCTGATCATAACTGATCGAAAGTGCAGTGTCGCATCGTTAAAGAGTTTACGACGTCTAGTGTGAAATTGCCCGAGTCAGAGTTCGAATTTGACCAACGAAAACTGAACATCGCCTGCTGAACGTTCACTTAGTAGAACACAAAAGTGAAATAATGTTTAGATCATTGCCAGAAGCTTAGAACAGTAAGTTATACTTCCACAATTTCATACTCAGAGCATTTTTCGGCCACCGAAAACTGGAGCATGCGTGATGTGGCTCGCAATCGTGAAATATGCCGACTAACGACATTATCTTCAGAAGGCTTGGGTTTGCTAGCTATTGATTTTTTTGCTGCTTGCGGGTACAGCAATTTCATTAGCTTCGTCGAAGATATCTGCTGGCAGAAAATAGAGTTAACTCAAAGCCGGCCAAAACTCTGAAACTACTGTAGTCAAAATAAGGATTTCGTAAATGATAAACAGCTCACACCGGCCAGTTGGTCGAGCGGTAACGCGTTCGTCTCTGGAGCGGGAGGTCTGAGGTTCAAATCTTAGGCCGGTCAAGTCGGACACAGCGGTGCCAACAGCTTGCCCTGCCAAACTCGTTACACGCTTTGGCGTATAACAGCAAGTATAACGAAAGATTTGATAATCAGCTTACAAATATGGATCGATATTTTGAGGAATGCATGCATGCTGAGAGATGTGCATGCGTGTATGCTTCGATGCATGATGTACATTAAACAAAAATTAAGTGAAAATATACCAGTTACACAATGGCATCCGAAAAAACGTTACATGCCACTTGAACAGCGTATGCCAAAATCAGGTCTTTGTATAACCGCCTTAATGGAATACTATCATAAACAAACGCTTACTGGATTGTAATCTTTGAAGAGTTGCCTGCAAAAGATCGGCCCGGAACGAATACTGTTTGGGCTCATAAATTTTTTTGGCGACGAGTTTGTTTGTAGCCTTGGACCAATGCTCAACCCAGCGTTTCGCGCCTTTGGCAGTCGTTGCTTGATTGCGTCCAATATTAAAATTATTGTCCATGACTGCAAGCATACTCCTGGCTTTCATGCCTTTGTTTGAAAACGATAATCGTTTAGGCATGTATTTTAGCATGACGTTGTGGGCAGCCTCAAGGTTCCCTTTATGGCAGAACGCAGTAATCTAAAAATACAGGTATGCCATCAAAATAAACACAGAGGTAAGCATTTCTCAGCTTATTAAATCAATTCAATTAATAATGGGAAATTAACTGGTCCGCCGCCTGCAGCACCATACTGATTTTAAACGTTTAGTTTTCTCTCATCCTCGCAGTGCATCGTAATTGCTCGAAAATGAGCTTGCTTGCGCTCTTTTGTCATTAAAATTTTTGATGCGTTATTTTCCTATGCGTTCTGTATAGGCGGTATTTTCAGGTGTCCAGCTGTGACAAAAAACAGCAAACCAAAAATGAAGTTTCAACAGCAACATATCTACATGCATTTGATTTGGACGATGTAGGTTACCTGGTTAAGAGTTTTGAGAAACTGTCTTTGTAAAACAATTTATCGCAATTCTTCATATGCAGTGGAACCATGGACAAGCCATGCTCGATCCTTTTTCTCTTCACTGGTGTACGGCTCATGAGCACAATGTTTATACTCTAAAGTACCACCCCATTCATGAATGTCAACAATGTGCCATAAGATTGATTTCCAACGCTCCTAAAATTCGTGACGTTAATAAGATACCACAATTTTGTGCAAATACGTTTTCTGTGTAGTTGATTTCGTTATCAACAGCTAAAAAGCCATAGCAACTGTTTTCTTGTTTTTTTTCTTGGATAAAGCCACATCTGCTGCATGGTCCAGCGGTTACTGCAAGAACATTTAGAAAGACCGACTCAGTCGCAAGAGATTGAATGGCACATTCAAAAATTTGTGTTTATTAGACATCATATTTGGCACGGGCTAGTAAGACGGTACCTCACTGGAATAGTTTGCACGGTATACCAAAGAACAAAATCAAAACGTGACGGTGCAAGAAATAATATTTTAACTAAATGAATACCTGCAGCTCAGTGACACTGCCATTGCAATGTTCTGCACTCCGCCAAAGACGGTTGTGGATTGATTGCGCCCATGCACCCAAATCTTTGCATCCCTTCATTTGACTGGCAGCTCTTAATCTTTTTTAAGTGACTTTGCGATGTGCCACAAGTCAAATTGGTGGTTTATTTGTGGATACTTTTTTTTCATTGTTGCTGTTATTTGAGGATGCCGGTCTGTGGCCAATACGTGTACTTATATGTCTGAATCCTGAAATAATTTATAGTCAAATGTGATAATTTATCTCTTCATATCGAAATAAATGCGGTAAATAACGAACAAATACAAGGTTAAGTGTGACTCTTCCACTGGAAGATGAAAACATACTTTTAAAACAGTGGATACATTTACCCCGCCATTTATTAGTATAATAATGCATGTGACAAATGGGCAGGTCCTATATAACAAAACACCAGAAAAATGCGGCTCTGCAGCTTGAAATTTAACATAGAATTTCTATGCGCCTATGCTAGATAAAATGCTCCCAAAAAACTAAAGTTTTGTGTGCCTAGACTCCTGGACAAACTCGGATCAGTGCATGGAATCTCGCACATTCTGTGCCAGAGGCAGTATATAACGCATATCGTAAACTCAAAGCATAATTAATATTAACGGTAAGACAAACCTGCTTAATTGACTTTTGTGCATGCTTTAATTGGCAATTGACATAATTGCTTTCCTGTAAAAATCAGTATAATACGAATACACTTACTTTCATATCTTGTAGGCACCAAACCAGACCGTCTTTCCCCATACTTAACTGTTTTTGGATTTGCTAACTCTGACAGCATTTCTTGTCAGAATCAATCCAGTGGCCGTATCCATCAGTGAATAGTTACAGTATGTTGCAGAATGTCCAGGGCTGTCGCATCTCCCATCCCTAGCCAACACTAAATTTGCTCTCTTACTATACTCGGAAACAACGTGAAGCAAATTGACATTAATCTGCTTCCAGCCAACACTAATTAAGCTCTCTTAGCATACACTGAAACAACATAACACCATTAAGAAAATTAACATATACTGGTACATCTAAACAATAATTGCACAAAATGATAATCTAAAGTAGATCTTTGATAAAAATTGACAAGTTACTAAAGTTTTCGGTAAAAGTGAAGAAGATTTCAGCTAGTACTGGGACAAAACAATCACAGCATGGCTCATTGCAATGGTACTCTATAGCCTATAGAAATTAACTACCAAACTAGTATTCACAATACCTGCATATAGTTTTTGTTGATGAACCTTGTACATGGAGTTAATTGTTGGAAACAGAAGTTTATTTTGAACACTGTAAAACGTTTTTTATCAAAATAAGTGTAACCTGCATGTTTTAGCAATCTCAGCAATGTTATAAAAAGTCTAGCCAGAAAATAAAGTTGCAGCCGCCACAACAACATTTCCTTTAGGAGTATTATTTACCATTGGTTGCGACCTCCATACATGTGTATGGCTAATGCAGCATGTTGTGGTAATGCAAAGCATTGATCCGTTGAAAAACTTCTTGAATGATGTAAATGGAGAATTGCAAAAAGGATCAAACAAGTACTTTGTGAAAAGCAGTTTTAGTTAGTCAATAAAAACTAAACACATTTCACTATCCTGAGTATTGCAATGTTGAGCTGAAATATCTTCATCTTGAGAGCTAATATTTTCACTCTCTGAACTGCAGTTGGAAAGAATATACGATGAACTGATACCAGATTTCACAGAATCATTGAGATTGTTTGATAACTGATCAGGAGTAATTTGTAAGTTCTTATTGCGGGTAAGACGAGGCCTGACTGGTGTGGATGTTCCATTGTTACAAACAAATGTGGAAATTTTAAATGCGGATGTTTGCGTTAAGGCATCAGCAGTGAGACATGCATCAGTCTGAACGCCAACAGATATATGCCGAGAATTTATTCAGCAGAATTGGTATCATCGCTTTGAACCGGTATTGGCCTGGTATCACCGCTTTTACTTTGTTTGGTGGCAGTTAGTTCTTTTTCCCCTTCAGCATGGATCTAAAAAATTGTTATTCTCAGCCTGGGTCACTTTACAGTTTTGTTATTCCTGGTTATGGCTTGGTGTTACACAGCAATTCTTTATTTCAGAATTCCAATGTGTTTCAAGCTCAAAGACGAAATGGTGTTATAATCAAATGAACATTACTTGGTAATATAAAAGTTCTTAAGTAATGCTGTTCTTAGTAGCTAGTAGCCCCAATACCACATAATAGCCAAAGTATCAGTGTCACTTACTGTATAAGCATTAATTGTGTATAGGCAAGGGTACCATTAAAACAGAATTACAAAAAATGCAATACATGGAATGTATCAGTTTCCAGTATGTAAGAATAAATATGATGATATTGTAAAGTACAATAAAAAATCTACTGATAGAGAGAAGATCTGAATAATTTCACAGTTTTATTTATAATTTACCTCTAGAAGTTCTTTGTTTGCAATTCTACGCTTCAGTCGATCTCCTCTCTCTTTAATTTAAGTACCGGTATCAGTTACAGACAAACCAAAATTGCTGGAACGTCAGTGTTGTTGGTATTACATGTACTGAAGTCGAAAATTGTAGATACAGCATCTTTTTTTAGTCGGTGCATGGGTTTTGTACCCAAAAGTTCAGATCTTAATTCCCTTTCGTAGCAGTCCTGTTCAAAGTGTGCACTGCAAATCCTTGAATATTTGCTAATTGGGGAATTTTTTGACTTTGTTTTAGCAATCCATCTTTTTAAGAAAATCGTCCTATCTAGGGGCAATCGATGGAAGAAAACACTTTTGTTATTCTGAGTGTTACGACACCCAGGTGCCATGCAAGATTTTCCCATGGTTATTACACTAGTAGCTCTGATATCAGCACTAAAGGTTTTCGATTGGCAGCATATTATAAATGCAGACTTAAAATAACGACGATATTACTGTACGGTATGCTGTTACAAAATGAAAGTAAACTCTGAGCAGCACAATTAAATCCACTAGTCTTAAATGCTTTAGTTCTCTATGACGCTGGTGTCAATCCATTATCTGTTGTGCCATTATCCAGCAGCCAAAAGCCATGCATTTCAATCTACAACAGTATAGGCACTGGCGTCGATTTCGGGAGGCAAGTAAGCAGTGCCGCCTAGGGTCTGACACTGAAGGGGTTGAAATGTCTGGCCTCCTCGGTTTTTTGGCAAACAATGCCCACTTGGTACTCAAGGCAAATACGTGCCTTCGATCGGAAGCAAGCCCCAAAATTTAGATTTAATAAAATTACTTTAGAAAATCAAGATGCAAACAAGAAATCTGAAATTCTGGACTGAGATTGTACCAGAATGCAGCAAATACCTGTTTTGTTTTGTGTTTGGTCACACCTGAATTTGGGTCAAATTTCCGCAATGCCCAACTGAATAAAACCAGTTTGCGGCAAAGACCTTTTTTTAGGCCTTTACCTAAATATGGAAAAATTCCGAAATGAAATAGAATTATTATGTTTCGCCAAACTTTGCAAAAAATTTTCGCCCCAAAAAATCAATGCTTTATGAGTATAGGTACCACTAACTACTACCCATTTTGGCTAGCAATACCACCTGATCACTGTCAGCACCTGCTTGATCGCTGTTTCCAGTCACCAACTGGCAACAGCACAGTGGGCTGCTTTCTTACTATGACATGTTACAAAATTGGATTGGTAGGAAACCTTTTCATAAAATTTCAAGGTTGTAAATATTAATTAGTAATCAATAATAAATACTACATCCTTTGCTTTTCTATAGTGAAATATCGCAGGACTCTTTGTTTTCAATTTTTCAATCGATTATCGCCTTTTCTATGCTTTTTACTTACATTTTGCCGATTTGTAGAATCTTTATACTTTGCTTTTGTTCTTGCTGAGTCTGCCTAATTTTACATTGTTTCATTTATCTTATGCTATAGTGCTCTAAATAACTATCCTATAAGTGTCTTTTTTTATACTTTACTTTACGGTAATTAATAGTTTTTCCATTTACAAGTTTATTTAATGATCAATTCAGCAAAAAATTTAGTGCATCTTAATGAAAAATAGAACAAAAACAATTTTTTGGCATTTTGGCGTCGATAACTAGTCTTTAGTCTATGCTTTTTGTTTCTGATATCGATATCGACAACTCTTTGCTTTTAGTTCAAAATATCGAAATCGATTTGTCTTTGCTTTTATTGAACAGCATAAACTCCTAACCCTCAAAAATTTTTAAAAATTGTTTTGAAATCCTTCATACATAATAACAAACTCATCTAATGCTCTAGCAAGCTATTTTTGTGCTGTAGTGATTACCCTATTGCACAATGCACAGTCTATGGTATTGGTGCCAGTACATCAAATCAGTGCACTTTAATCGATCAGTTGTTGAGTGGGTAGTAGGGTTCTTCAAAAAAAAACTTTTTTTTCAAATTTAACCCAATCACCCCCCGCAACTTGTTAGGTTGGTGATAAAAACCCCTCATACCAAATTTCAACTCATTGGGTACATAGGGAGAGGAGGGCATGCAATTGGAAATTTTGAATTTTTGTCGAAAAATATGGCTTTTTTGCCCATTTTAGCACTAATTTTTTCAGTCAAAGTACCTGATATCTTACGTTTTTTTGATTTAATATTGCTCAAATTACATGTTAGACCCAGTCTAAACCAGTTTGTGGTGTAGTAAATTTATCAACAAAAAAAAATTCCTGTTTTTTCGCTATTTTGACTAAAATATGTTAAGGTGCTTATGCTATCTTGACTGCTTTCAAACACCAATACTGCTCTACAAACCACTGCATAAAATGAGAAAAAGACCAATTTCTACCTAGAAACTCATCTAACGTTCCTCTTCAAGTGGAGGTGATGACATACACCAAGTTATTGAAACTATGTTTGCAAGTTCAACTCGTAACACATATGATATATCATTCTAATCACAACTTCTATAATGGTAGTCAACAACCAGAAGTTGATGAAGTTTCAAACATTATTTTCTTGCGATTCAGCATTTCTTTGTTGGTTGTTCTAATTCTTAGTAAGAACAAGTTCATGATCATATCATTTTTTGACTCTTTGGTTTTTTAAAGTACTGTGAAATATTAAATAGTTGAAATTTGGAATAATTTACTGGGAGATGTTACAAAGTTTCGTGTCTAGGCTGACCATTCTTTGGGTGATAATGCTTAAATTCTAACCTGGTTGTTCCTGCCAATAAAGCTGGCCAGATGCATTCTTCTATGTTTTTGATAAATTGACCAACCATCACGTATGCACGATAAGTGTTGTTTTGGTTTAGGGATTCATCCTCCTATACTAATCAAGCTAAGGCGAGCTTAATAACAGAAGTAGTTAGAACCTGCTCATATACGGGGTTGGCATTAAGTCGCACATTAAAAAATCACGCGTAGTGTGTTGTAAAATCTTTAAAAGAACATGTGTATTGTACACTTTCTTAGTGTGTAAAGTACATGTTCTTTTCTAGAACAGTGAAGCATTGCTTGTTAAACGCATCAGTTAAATTAGTTAGTTAATCAAAACTGTTTTAAATGCTTTAGTGTATGAGTTATGGCCTAAAGTTTTATCTGTGGTATACTAAATATGTGTTTTCACAACCGATTTAATCAGCCTAATACACTAACCTCTCGTGGTCTTCTTGTTCAAACACTGTAGGATAACAAAGTGGTAGCAGTGTTTTTAGATGTGTGACAATCAAGGGTGTTATACATATCAATCTGGAGTAAAATTTTGTCCGAAAGTTAATAGTGTTTTCTGTTTTGGTTGCTAACATACTAGCAAGTCACAAATATTGGTAAATGCTCTGTTGGCTTCAGAGGCTGCTTTTTCGATGCACTATACAATCTCACTAGTAATATAATGTTCAGAAACGAATGTTGCACTTTGCCTTTTCAAAATGGGTACGCAACAAGGTCGTAGAATTGTTTCAAGATTGTGCGAGTGTAGTTCGAGTAACCATCTAATCAAACTGCAGTTTCATTTTTGAGGAAACACACTGTTATCACTCAATTACGGCGTTAGTTGGAACCAGAAGAAAATATGAGGTTGGTTGCAAAGCTGATTTTGCTATTTTATTACGAAACTAGTAACCCTAAAATGATGCAAAAACTAGGGTTTCCTGAAGTTTTTCTGAACCGAATTACTGCATATAGTCGGCTAGAATGGTACATAATTTAGCGTTTGGTTGTGAAACTTTGTAACATTTTGCAATAAATCATTCCAACTTTCAACTATTCTACTGTACTTTGAAAAACCAAAGAGTCAAAAAATGATATGATCATGAACTTGTTCTTACTAAGAATTAGAACAACCAACAAAGAAATGCTGAATCGCAAGAAAATAATGTTTGAAACTTCATCAACTTCTGGTTGTTGACTACCATTATAGAAGTTGTGATTAGAATGATATATCATATGTGTTACGAGTTGAACTTGCCAAACATAGTTTCAATAACTTGGTGTATGTCATCACCTCCACTTGAAGAGGAACGTTAGATGAGTTTCTAGGTAGAAATTGGTCTTTTTCTCATTTTATGCAGTGGTTTGTAGAGCAGTATTGGTGTTTGAAAGCAGTCAAGATAGCATAAGCACCTTAACATATTTTAGTCAAAATAGCGAAAAAACAGGAATTTTTTTTGTTGATAAATTTACTACACCACAAACTGGTTTAGACTGGGTCTAACATGTAATTTGAGCAATATTAAATCAAAAAAACGTAAGATATCAGGTACTTTGACTGAAAAAATTAGTGCTAAAATGGGCAAAAAAGCCATATTTTTCGACAAAAATTCAAAATTTCCAATTGCATGCCCTCCTCTCCCTATGTACCCAATGAGTTGAAATTTGGTATGAGGGGTTTTTATCACCAACCTAACAAGTTGCGGGGGGTGATTGGGTTAAATTTGAAAAAAAGTTTTTTTTTGAAGAACCCTAGTGGATAGCCCGTTACAGAAACGGTAGACTCAGGTTCGATTCCTGGTAGAGTTGAACCAAAAACTATAAAAATTGGTATTCACAACTTTTTTCATTGACGTTCAGCAATTAATGGAACAGTGTGAAGCTTCAGCCATATGTGGTGAATGGGCAGGAGGCAGCTTGACTCGAAGACTAAAAGATTCCTTCACTGTCTCCTGACCAAGGCAACTCGGTAAACAAATTGCAAATATTATTACGGTATCGGTAGCCATGCAGTCTTGGTTGCTTACTTAGCAGCACCAATAGCAGTATCTTATCACTGTATATACCAGTACACCTCTGCTACCTACTTACTTGTTAACTGTGAATCAGGCTACTGACAACAGCTCGGTGGGCTACATTCTGATTATGACAATTTATGATATAAAGAGGCCTAACTGTACACCACTGCAGAGTATAGATCTATTATTGACTACCGGTATCACAGTGAGCTGCAAACTGCTGAAACCACTGGCTGGTTGTTTGTAAAACTGGCTGACTGGTAGCCTAGACCAAACATTGACCGATTTATATCTCTGAGTTAATGTTCAAAGGCTGGCCTAATTTTTCCCCAAATATCGTAAAAAAGGCTGCCGAAAGCGAACTAGCAGAGCTGCTGCTATGCTAAACCTGCACAAAACTATCTGAGCTCAAGCTTTCCAATTTGTCCCAGCACGTCACGCAACGCTCAGCTAATCGGAAGCGTTTCCGCTCGATTGGTTTTTCTCTGGTTTTCTCGCGACTGACAGCACCTTTCAAAACTGAGATTTTTCGGTCTGTTGCTAGATAATAACCCCGTAGTGTAAAAATCCATCTATTTTCGCTTCAGTTGGCCTTTAAAGTTCCAACGAACCGCATACAAAAAGCGCACGTTGAAACGAGAAAACCGGTACTCAAAACCAAATGCTAAATCATATTCAAAGTTTATATGACATCATAAAAACTGCAGATAATATATAGTTGATTGGTGAGGGGCACAAAACCCTAAAATTTACCGTAACGCCCAATTTTAATACGGCAAAGGCAATTACGGGTTATAAAAATTAAGCACTTTAATTGTATGCAATCCAACGCATTTTGCATACCATTTACCAACCATGAGTGTAACCAGAATGTTTCATAAGGGGGGAGTGTACTACAACCCAAAGACAAAATTTGTATACATCTCACAAATAGAAGTCTAGGAGGTTTTCATTATTTTCGGAAAAAAAATAGTCACTTCTAGGCCAGTTGGATGACATTTCGCCAGTTTGTATAGCCCGTTGAAAAAAAATAATTGCTAAAATTTGCGGATTACTTCAAATAAGAAGTACGAAAAGCGTGTGGATTGTCCAGTAGTTAGCGTCTGATGCTGTCCTGTGACCGGAGGGAAAATAAGTAAAGGATTTGAAAGCATTTTGAAAGAATTAAAATACACAACTGTTTTAGCTTACCTTGCCCTCTTGCTTCCTGGTTATGTATAAAACACGTTTAGAACCATGCAAAGTTGAGCTCAATTTCTTAAGTGACTGGGCAAAAAGGGGTAGGTACTTCAACTCCGTTAGCCTCCTTGGTTACGCTACTGCAACCAATTGACCATGGAACGAGGGAAATTTGCATCCAAAAGTAAAACAAGGACAATCTTAGTTTTTTCCTTCAAACACTGCCCTGAACTCGATTTTTGCTAGTTTCTAACGGTAATTTCTAAAGCTCATGCAATTTTTTCTTCTGAGCTAGCACTAAGAGTGTTTATCTATCTGTCATCAGCAGGGCTAGTGTAAACCACGAGGCGGTCACTTATGATATTGTTTGCTGTAGAAGCAATCCTGACAACTTAACTGTGTTGGAGTGCATATTATTGTGAAGCTAAATTTCAGCCATCATGTTTTTTCCTTTCAGATAATACACACAGTAAACAGTTTAACCCATAGGCGTCGATATTTTGTTAAAAAAGAAGAAAGCGAGGGGCGAATTTTTTTTGTACCAGATGATTTTTTTGCGTTTTTGCGGGACTGACAAATGCGGTTGTTGTGTCCTTCTGACCAGATCCTTCCATGTTTAGTCGCGATTTTAAGTGCCAGTACTGTTTGCCTATCTGTTCGTAGCATTGTGATAAGTTCACAGTGACGACGTTTAGCGTTTAGTGATAAGTAATTTATATGTTCAAAATCAAATTATTTTAGTCGATAATGCAACAGCGTAGTTATGGTGCAATAATGCTAATCAATTGTTCATAAACTGAGTATTTCTAACAAAGCCCGGTCTACACTCCAAATTGTGTGTAGAATTGAGCGTACAAGTCGAGTGTATTCTTAGATTAATATTTCAACCAACAGGCAATTTGTACGCGCCAGTAAGGCATTATACCGGGCGTACCTAATTTTTGTTTAGAATAAGCTAAAAATACGCTCGTACGATTGAGATTTTACGCGCTGAAAGACTGGCCCTAAGCGCGGCAATCAGTTTTTTTCTTAAGGGACCATTGTGATAACTGCAAAGCATATGGCATGAAAACCCCCAACCAAAAATTTAGATAGTTTGCCAAATCGTTTTGGGCAGAAAAGCATAGGTGGGCAAGTTAATGCAAAACGTTAGCTTCGTTAACCTCTAGTCCGTTAACGTTAATCCGTTATTTTCAGCTTTAATTAACGGAAGTTAATGAAGTCCGTTAATTCGTTGACATTTTGCGTGTAATATACATTTCTTTTTATTCACTCGCTTCTAGAACACGTATTGACGCTGTTGAGCTCATTGTAAGGACATTTTTATTGCTATGGTGGTCTTTTTGTGTTTTGGAAGTTACACTTTACAGTCTAATCTATATTCAAGAAAAAATAAGTTCAAATGCACAAACGAAGCTGCGATCGGAAAATCTTTTGAAATTACAAACAGCGCTAATTAATAGACCTATGAGGCTGCAGCTTATTATTTGCCACAAAAAAGAGCTCCTTTCTTCACTCTCTTTTATAAAACTCGTGCTAATACGCAACAAGTGCTACCAGTGCAAACTGGTTTGTATCGGTGCAATGAATAAATGGTGCAAGCTATTAACGATAAAAACCTAACGGAAGTTAACAGAACTTAACGCAAGTTAATTTAGTCCGTTAACATGAAAAAACTTTTCAACGGATTAACGAGTTAATGAAAAAGTTAGCTTCGTTATTAACGGATTAACAATTAACGGACTTGTGTCCACCTATGCAGAAAAGCATATCATATTTGAAAAACCTCAGGATTATGTAAACTATGCAAAATCGGTCTTACAAAATAACTTCTCCTCGAACGCAGATATGTAGAGCAGTGAATCAAAACAATCCATAAAATCGAACCACATAGAACAGCTTTGGTTTTATTTTTAACACGCAGTTGCCACTGCAGGCCCGGCGTACACTTGGCGTACAAATTGCAAGCGTACGGGTGTATTCTTTGTTTCAATTATCTATAGCTCTAGCCATAGGTGGGCACAAGTCCGTTAATCGTTAATCCGTTAATAACGAAGCTAACTTTTTCATTAACTCGTTAATCTGTTAAAAACTTTTTTCATGTTAACGGATTAAATTAACTTCCGTTAAGTGCTGTTAACGGACTAAAGTAACTTCCGTTAAGTTTTGTTAACTTCCGTTTAGGTTTTTATCGTTAATATCTTGCTGCTTCGTTGTGCATTTGAACTTAGTTTTATCTTGAAATTAGATTAGACTAAAATGTAACTTTCAAAACACAAAAAGACCACCATAGCAATAAATATTTCCTTACAATCAGCTCAACAGCGTCAACACGTGTTCAAGAAGCGAGTGAATAAAACGAAATGTAAATTACACGCAAAATGTTAACGGATTAACGGACTTTATTAACTTCCGTTAATTAAAGCTGAAAATAACGGATTAACGTTAACGGAGGTGTGAAGTTTGTTAACGGACTAGTGGTTAACGAAGCAAACGTTTTGCATTAACTTGCCCACCTATGGCTCTAGCACGTTAGTAAGTGGCAGCTGGACGCATGAAATTTCATTTTAAACGTGGACTAAAATCGCATGCTCCCGAATTACAAATCTGCGCCAAATGTAATGCAAGTCTTCACGATCTCCCTATTCTCACAAGTTTGTACCATCCAAGATTTGTGCGAATACACTAGCGTAGCAAAGGAAACAATGGAACTCTGGAAGGACTATGTACTGAGACTCGATCATCATCATCAACAATGTTTTTGAGGTTACGTGGAAATCGAAGCCAGATTACACTAAAATACCTACACATATCTAAGTTTTTAAGTTTCTGGCTGCGCACTCGATAAAACGTATCATAATAATCATAGGTGGACACAAGTCCGTTTATCGTTATTTCGTTAATAACGAAGCTACCTTTTTTATTAACTCGTTAATCCGTTAAAAAGTTTTTTCATATTAACGGACTAAATTAACTTGCGTTAAGTTCTGTTAACTTCCGTTAAGGTTTTTGTCGTTAATATCTTGCACCATTTATTCATCCTACTGGTACAAACTGGTTTGCACTGGTAACACTTGTTGCGTATTAGCACGAGTTTTATAAAAGAGAGTGAAGAAAGGAGCTCTTTTTTGTGGCAAATAATAAGCTGCAGCCTCATAGGTCTATTAATTAGCGTTGTTCACTATTTCCAAAGATTTTCCGATCGCAGCTTCGTTAGTGCATTTGAACTTATTTTTATATCTTGAAAATAGATCAGACTGTAAAATGTAACTTCCAAATCACAAAAAGACCACCATAGCAATAAAAATGTCCTTACAATGAGCTCAACAGCATCAATACCTGTTATAGAAGTGAGTAAATAAAAAGAAATGCAAATTACACTCAAAATGTTAATGAATTAACGGACTTCATTAACTTCCGTTAATTAAAGCTGAAAATAACGGATTAACGTTAACGGAGGTGTGAAGTTTGTTAAACGGATTAGTGGTTAACGAAGCTAACGTTTTGCAATAACTTGCCCACCTATGATAGTGATTCGTATGCAATATTTTAAAAAGATACGTTTAAAATAATACACTTTTTAAGCTTGGTCAAAACGTACTTGCGAAAATACTAATTTGTTACCCGACGAAATAAATTGATATGAAATTATGAGTGCATATACCAGAGGAGCATTTGTTTCAAAAATGCGAAAACGCCTTGAACAAGACTTCATTGGATTAATTAACGTTTTTCGTTTAAACAGAAGCATCAGTGTAATTGTCTATTGGTACTAAAATTGACCGTAGTTTAATTTTATGTTATTCGTTGCTCTTTCAGTATGGCAAACTCAGTCCAAGTTTTATCGTTTCAATATTTTTAATTCAAGTAATGGTTTATGTGATCCACTGATAGCAAATTGCTTTTTATGCTGTTTTTTAGTAAGCTTTTAAATATTAAAAGTGTTTAAATTTTTATGCTACAGTAAGTACCGATGTTTAATCAATTAATATTTTGAAATATTACTGCGGTTGAAGTGTGTAATTTAAAAATAGCGACCTAGAGTTTTCTTTTGAATACTTAAAAAATCACGTTTGTCATTTTCGCAGCACTTGTCTGAAAGTTGTATTTTGCTGACCCGCTAAATTACGTTTTTACAAAAATATTTGATTGCAAAAACAAAGCAAACTTGAAATGTTTATCATTTATAAACTGAATTATTTCTGACATAACTTCTTATTTTTTTACCTCGCTTGCGCAGCACGTAAACCATTCAACAAAAACGAGAGAGGGATAAACATTTCGCCCCCTTAACTTTCAGACTCAAGGGGGCGCCGCCCCCCAGCCTCCAAGAAATCGACGCTAGTGGTATAACCTTTCATTAAAAATAATGTTGGTAAATTGGAAGATTTTTGTTGCATTAGTACCGTGGCATTGGTTTTACTTTGAAAAAATGATTTGAATTTCAAACTTTTGTTAAAAAATTTAAAATTTTGTTAGAGAATGATTCGAATTTTTGGTAACCAGTTCGGCAAAACTAATTGGAATAGAAAAATGATTTGAGCTTAGAATAAAAGCTACTCAAAGGACAAGTGAGAGCCGCGGGCTGAGAATCACTGATATTGAGCGTCGATTTGATTTTATTTCAAAAAGCTTACAGGCTTGTCAATCTCATTTTCGTAACATGAATTTGAGTCTCATCCTACGTCATTTTTATCTAATGACTAGCAGCAGAGTGTGGTTATGATGTCATTTTTTAATATTTTTATTTACAGTACTAATTCTATTTAAATAAGAACTCATCCACTTAAGAAATCGTTTTTCGGCAAAACAAGTGCTGTTTTTTTTATAATTTTTTGAGATTTTACTTTGTATTCTGCTCCGACTGCAGGTTACTGATATTAAGCATCCCGTTAAGTTTCGTTGAGACCAAACTACTTCTATTTTGTCCTACAATCAAAAACGTTATGTACCGAAAGCTTTAAAGCAGCTTGCTTTGTGGCGTATTCTGTATTGGAAATAAAGCGTTTTTTACTCGTAGTTCATAGAATATACAAGTGAAAACCGCCAGGCAACTGTATTAAAGAAACCTCACAAGCTATTATTAATAAAAAGGCTCTATGTTTAACCGGAGTGAGGAAAAGTAACAAAACTTAAAAGGACCAAATTTTTTCAGATTGTTGGTTGCCGTCATGTCAAATTTTCTTAAAGTTTTTTTTCTTGGTTTCGTTAAAACATTGTAATGCAAAAAATTGAATGATTTCATATAAACTGTTTTTGAATTTTGCATTTCTGCTCAAGCGCGTTTTGAAAATATATATATATTTTTTGTAATGACTTATTTAAGACAAACCAGTGTACGTCCATAGCACTAAAATGTAGTTTCATATAGCTTGCTCTTGTTCATGAGCTGTTCGAACGGTAATGGGTTCGTCTCTAAAATGGGAGGTTTGAGGTTCAAATAAAGGATCGACGTCACTGGAGCATTTTTTCAAAGAAGCTGTGTTGCCCGGTCGCAATGACGCGGAGATAAACTCCGTAAACTCGTTACATGCTTCGGCGACATACAACGAGTATAATGATAGATTTAATATGATTTGACATGAATAATAATTGTAATGATACTGGTATACGTCACTAAACAGTGCTGTAACTTTTAACCCTCTGTCTATACCATGGAGTACTATGGACCCCAAAAGAAAATTTAATCTTTCATTACTATGAACAGGTAGCAAATTCGACTTCCGTGTTACCTGACTTTTCCTAAGTTTCGTTGATCTTCCACAAGGTAGAGTATCACAAATCTCAGACAAAACTGATATAGCATAAAAAATTAAAACAGCATCATATACCATGGGGTCCAATTGGCCCCAAGCTAATAGCTAACCTGCATTGTTTAGTTTAGACTGGCTGAATCATTTTTTAATACAGTCATTTTGTTTTGAAATAACTAATCTGTTGTTTGAGACCACAAATATCTAAATTATTAATTTAAAAAATAGCATTTACAATATCAAATGGAAGTCAAATTATGAAATATACCACTAAAAACAGAGTTGCTAGCTACTTGGAAGATGACGAGGATCTAGAGTTTCCTGAAGAGAGTAAAGATAAGGAAAGATGGAGCCTATAGAAGAACAAAGAGAGCTGTAGGACATTTTGGATAGGATGGTTCGAACCTACAACTGCAAGAGGATGACTAGAAGAAGGCCAGTAGCTCTATTTTACAACATGATTGACGTGCATAGTATAGCAGCAATTGCACAGTAAAAGTAACGGAATTTTTAGGTAGAAAAGGAGAAAGTTTTGGATTTGCTTAGGAAAAGAGCTTGCTGGAATATTAAGTGCTCTGTCAATGCAAAAAAATTGTGAAACTCAGCCTCAAAGCAACAGAAAAAGGGCTACTGCAACCGAAAACCAGGCACCAAGGCAAAAACAAAAAAAAACCGCTATTTTCGTGAAAGAAGCAAAGATTCAAAACGCAGTGCCTGCAATAAGCATATTCGCAAGTTATTTGCATGGAGTGCAATCATTAATTGGCTAAAACCATTATTTTGCATTTTTCTAAACGCTTTGAAACTGTAAACATTGCTTTATTGCACGGGTCGGCAACCTTTTGAACTAGTGGGCCACATTTAGTCCTAACAAGGTTCCAGCGGGCCGCCACCATTCCAGCGGACCAAAAAAGAAAGGTCTTCGCCAGAAATTCAGGCCTTTTTTGAAGGGATCAACGGCAAACACCAAAAAAAAAAAAAAACAACAAAAAAAGGTCTTTGCCGGTAATTCACGCCTTTTTTCGGCCGAATTGATGGCAAAGACCAAAATATAAGGTGAGAATCATTTCGACGGTTTGTTGCTGCATATTATTATTGAAAAAAGAAAAAGGGACGCGGGCCAGATGGCAATAAAAAGTCGCAGGCCGGGTAAAATGCCTTGGCGGGACGCATCCAGCCCGCGTGCCGTAGGTTGCCGACCCCTGGTTTACAGTACTGCAAAACTGTGCGTTTTGGCTATTGTGTAACCAACCATTGTACTGAATAAATCGCCTTTGATTTCCATACTTTAATGTGTTCCTTTAATATATTTGAAGTCCTATCTTGTTGCGTTTTTTATGACAATGCTGATAGGGAATAAGCAGTAACAAAACTTTATAAACATGCAAATCATTGCATAATCGCCAGGAAATGGTGTAAAGATAATTGCAGTGCACCGTCTAATCTTTGGAGTACCTGTCTGGCTGATTATACAGTATATAACAAGACCTAATTTGCGCATTTTTGTTTTTTTTTGCGTTTGTTATTTGTTTTTTTGTTTAATTGTTCATTCATTACAGTTTTTAATGTTAATTTGTTGATTTGTGAGAGATCTCTATAATGGCCAAACACTTTTTTCAAATCTGAGGTCCATTGGACCCCAATGGCACAATTTGCTTGGGATTTTTTTGGTAGACAGAGGGTTAAAGTCGATAAAAGTTTATACTTGATTTTCGCTTTTCTCCTTCAATAATACTTGATGTACGTAAATTTGTCTCAGATATAGACGAATGCGATTCTCATACACCATTACATGACTGCGTCACCGCGGCAACGTGCAACAATAATGATGGAAGATTTACGTGTGTTTGTCCAAATGGATTTGTGGGAGATGGCAGAACAAGCGGAAATGGGTGTTTAGGTATTACTTTAAGCTTTTAGTTCATTTGAGTGAAGCTTTGCTGAAAAATTGATAATACAGTATCTACAAGCTAAGAGCTTGATAACTAGCCATTTTGCGCTCATTTAATTTAAGCGATAACTAGCGCTTTTAATTACATATCTGACGTAGAGTAATAAAAAGATTAATAAATTAAAAGTATTTGCTAATTTAAAAAACAGCTTGTGAAATTTAGAGCGTAAAATAATAGAAGCTTTCACAAAATCAGTCAAATATTTAGAAATGAGTGTATGAAAACGTAATGCCAAAATCGCTTTTGGTCCCAAAGTTCGAGTTCGATCTACATCTTATTCAATATAATATAGAATGCAGGTAATGGGTCTTTGTGACCGAAATCGATTTTAGCATTGATTAATTTTGTGAAAACGCCGATTGTTCTATTTTGTATGGATTGTATATACAAAATTGTCATCTGGTGTATCTTTGGTCTGGATTCAATTCTTTGTATTCCTCGATCGATGATTACATCAGCTGAGGGCGCTGGCGCTGTCTACTAGAAATTTTCTTGTTTACGTGGTTTGATAAAGAAACACAAAGCCAGCCATAATACTTTCGATGGGAAGACTTTAATTGCCAATTTAAGTAGCTTTTAATAGCGTCGGAGCTATCATTTCCACTCTTTGAGAAAATGGTAGCCTTAAAAAGGGATGTTTTAGATTGAACGTTTTTGTCCAACTCTTTTCATGAATCTACGCTTGGAATGACGAAAAACTAAAATGCAATGGTATATATATATAGAGCATAGAATAAAAATATGATACTGCGTAAAAATATAAAATATAACAACCTTATATCAACCTCTATAGGCTGTATTGAAATATAGAAATATGTAGTTTTATACTTTCTACAGAGGTTGACTTTATTGAAATGACAATAGGTTGCTATTATGTCGTAAGATGCAGCTAAAATCAGCTAAAATAGTATAAAGTTAACGCAAGAATATAGAAAATTTGTCGTCGTATTTTGATGGGTCAAAATTTGTCAGTTTGTACAATTTGATTGGTGGAAAAATAATGTTTCATTTTAGTTGGAAATGTGCACAAGAAATTAACGTAAAACTTGAAGTGAATAAACAATTTTTTTTTGACGGCAAAAAATAACCTGTAAGGAATTCATGTGGGTTGGTTTTAAAACTGATAATCAAAACGAAAATCTCGCTGTAGCCAAAATGGAAAATTGTGCATCATGGTTTTGTTCAGCATATTTTTCATTCTTTAGTAAATCCTGTCCGATTGCAGAATCACAGTAGACACTAGATTTACTAGTGATTTTGCATTCTCGATTAGGCAGATTTTTTGTGGGTCTTTTATTGCTTCTTATAAATCTCCAAATATGTTCATTAATTCTTTCCTGCAACTTTTAGAAAGTTCAACCCACGTACCGACAGTCACAGTGGGACACGCACTGATCGATATACGACCATACCTTGTTAAACGGAGGGTAGAACCTTTTTATGAACTGCAGGCAATTTTTTTTTCGTTCTAAAAATAATGGGAGTTTCAACAGCTTGGTCACATCAGTTGATAGCAGTTGTGGTTTGATTTTCGAAATTCAAAGAAATTTTTCCCATCCAAGGGAACTTCAAGTAAGCTGGGCACTTTTGCGGTTCTTTTTTTGGTTTGCGGTTGAAAAGCGCAATTTTCGTAGACATGGTGATTAAAATCATGCTTTCTGGGTATTCATTATTTCGTAGAATGGAGCTGATGCTTTCCAGTTCATGCTGCAGTTTCTTTTCCAACAAATCATCAATGTTCGATGCACAAGTGTTTCAATCAAGTTGGCTTTACGTTTTGCAAGTCCAAACGAATCCCAACGAAAGTACTGTCCAGTAGAAGTGGGTTTCCAGAAAACAGAAATCAAAAATCACTCATTACTTTTCTCAAATAAAACATCCAAACACGGTAGTTGATCATTCTCTTCTTTTTCATATGTGAACTTTAATGTCAAATGCATTGAATTCAGGGCGTCAAGAAAAGAAGTACATTCTTCCTCTGATTTAAAAATGCCAAATATTTTTAGCGCGAGTAAACCTAGAAAAAATAAGTCATGCTGATTGGACGAATCGACATATTCTAGAAAAATAAACCGTAAACAAAAAAAAAAGATAAAACTGTCGGTTTCCAGTCTAGAAGTTATATATGATGTCTACTAAAGAGTTTATGGTAAGACTTTGCAATATCACTTATAAATTTATGAGACTGTAATTTTTTTGTTTTTAAATTTTGTTCATGTACGTATCTTTTTCCAAGCTAATTGCTAAAGCAAGCTTTGTTTTGATTTAGTTCTTAAATTTTGAGACAAATCAGTAAAACTGTTTAAACATGTGCTTACATAAAATTCTTTTTAAAAAAAATTGCAGTGGGCTAGTTGAGGGTCTATAGATTTGAATTTTTAGGATAATGTGGCAAACTTCTGGTTAGGATAATGCAAGTTATAAAATTTAAAAATCATATGTGCATTTTCAGATCAATATGTTTGTTCCTGTTGCTTTCGTTGTTTTTATTGGAGTAAAAGGTTATTGCGGAAATAATTGCTTCAACGAGGGTTTTGTTTGTAATCGAAATTTTATCAATAGCGCCGCGCTGCTAAGTGAAAATTCAACAAACTCCTTAAAATTTGAAATGAGAACTAAGCAGAGTTGTAAAATTTTGTTTGACATTTTATAGATACCTTTTCTAGACATTTAAATTTTAAAAGCCGTTGACCATAAACGTGATCAAGTTAATGGAACATTATAAATTCGAAAGCGATGTATTTCAGATGTGACTATCAACAACCATAAACACGCTTAACGCAGTTGTGAATTACTTTAGTTCAAAAAACTTAAATACTTTCGCGAAGTTTCCTGATATTGCTTGCGATATCATATTGTACTGTTTAAACTGGTTTGTTCGTAGAACAGAATTTCAAAATAGCTTCGAATAGCGTCCTAATTATCATTTCCACTTTATGAGAAATGGGTAGTCTTGAAAAAGGCTGTTTTAGATTGAACGTTTTCATCTAGCTCTTTTCATGAATCTACGCTTGGAATGAAAAAAACTAAAATGCAAGGGTATACAGTATATAGCGATTGATTACATTGAAATGACAATTTTTTTTTTTTCTTTACGGTTCGTTTTTCTAAAATATGCCGATTCGTCCGATCAGCGAGACTTTCAGCGTAATTTTTTTCTTCTCGGTTCACTCGAGCTAAGAATATGTCCAATAAATCAGTCCAATCCGCATGACCGCAAAAAAAATTCGCAACTAGAGCAAACTTTTTTTTCTTCAATGCTTTTTTTTTTTGCGCGTCTGTTTCTAGTCTATCAAATAAAGAGTCTATGGCCAAGGATATCAACCTATTGGTTGCGACCAAAATTGGATCGCCTAAAAAATCCTTTAGGTCGGTTGTTATTTTTTTGTAAACGTCTACAAAAAGTGAAACTTGCAGAAAGCAATAACAAAATAAACACAATGCTGCTTCAGAGCATTCAACCCTCGTGTTGAATTTTTGTAATGAGCATCTGGAGACCGCAAAGCTGTAAAACGCTTCGCAGTAATAAACGATATATTGTAGCGCTATTTGTTAGCATAGAATTTTCGTATTAAAGAAGCTTTGTGCGCGTCGAGACATGAAATCAAAGATCATGTATGTCAGAAAACATCAGCACATAATTGGGACTTCGCTCGAGCTCGTAGTATCTTTGTTTTGTTCGCGAATTTAGGCATACGAGGATTGATTTGCTAATAATCAACAAACGGTAAAACCTAGAAAGTTGGAACTTGGACTCAATGTAAGAATTAATCAAAGCGTCATGTGTGCCTATTTTGGGGATACTACATACTAGGTCACGTGATCGTGAATTAAAACAAAAAAAAGCATAAAAAACGGCAATTTTCAGCTTGGTAAATCTATTAATTCGCTTATAACTTAAAAACCACGCAACGTGCAAAGCTGAAGTTTGGACACAATGTGGGTGCTTATGAATGCTTTACGCAAACCGAGTTTGGGGGCGCCCGGTCACGGACCAAAATTTTACAGGCCCAAAATGGGCAACAAATTGACGAATTTGAACCGATATATCTCGGTAATTACTGATATTGGTGAAAAATGGTTTGTGGTTTTTGAGCACACTATCAACCACCTTTCTTTTGGTTATGCTTGTTTACCCCAATTTGAATACTATTTTTTTGTGTTGTTTCTTTTTTTTTCTTTTTCTTTCCATGCTATCTACTTTTAAACCGCTAAACGCACTGTATTCAAAGTTTGAGCGATTGAAGATATCCATAAGGACTTGTGTGCGATTGAAATTAAGGGTGCCAAGTTGGGAGATCTACCTCATTTGGGTCCTCCAAAATTTTAAACTTTCAAACCATTAAAGCTAGATGGATCAAATTTTTGGAATGGGTAGATAATAACAATAAACTAAACCTTCTAAAAATTTGAGGTGCCACTTTGGGGATTTTCCCCAAACAGGCTGGCATGAAATTTTAAAAATAAGTAACTACAAAGCAACGATATAATTTAACAAAATTTGGGGAACTAAACTAGGGGTTTTCCCCGAAACGGGGAAGCCAAATTTCAAACTTTTTAATCACTCACGCTAGACACATGAAGTTTTCAGTGTAGGCAAATATGACAAAAAATAAAGTTTGACAAAATTGGGGAATCAAAATGGGGATCCTCCTCAAGCGGGGAAGACAAAATTTTGAACTTTTAAAGCATTAATTAGAGCTAAATGGATCAAATTTTTGGAGTGGGTGGAATTCAAATATAAACTAAACCTAGCAAAAATTGGGAGTTTCAAAATGGGGTGTCCCCCCTAACGGGACCATCCAAAATTTAAACTTTTTAACATTTTGAGCTGGTCACATGAAACTTTTAAGAAAAGTAAATATAAAAGAAAAAGAAAATATGACAAAATTTGAGGGTATCAAAATAAGGATGTCCCCCTCAAACGAGGCCGCCAAGTATTAAATTTTTTAACCACACACGCTAAACACATGAACTTTTCAAAATACACAAATATGAAACAAACATAAAATTTGACAAATTTTTGGCGGAACTAAAATGAACGATTTCCCTCAAACAAGAATAAAAAATTCAGACATTAACAGCTTATGCTTGACTGATGAAGTTCAGAATAGGTAAGCTAAACACTTCAAAATTTTAGGATACGCAAGCAAATATAAAGAAAAGATAAAATTTCATAAAATTTGAGCACCAAAACGGGGTCCTTCAAAATCAAGCTTTTCAACAATTCAAACTAAACACATGAAACTTTTCGAATAGGTAAATAGAAAATAAAAATAAACCCAGAATAAATGAATAAAATATGACTATTTTCAGGTGCCACAATCGGGAAGTCCTCCTCAAACGGGTCCTTCAAAAAATTTTTAGCACTCAAGCTAGACAAATAAAATTTTTAAGATTGGTAAAAATACAATATGAAAAAAATAAGGATCTCGTACATTAGGGTTCCTCCAATTGTATTGACACCTCCTGTATTGACACCTTCCTTTAACTTCAGTAGCTAAACAAATTAAATCTATTGGATAGGTTAATATGAATCAAAGACTAACGATAACAAAATTTGGTGGGTCACATTGAGGAGACCATACCAAATGGGCCCATTAAAATTTAAAATCTTTATTACGAAGTACTCCAGCTAGACATATCAAATTTTAAAAGTACCGTTGGCGGTAGAGTAGTATAAGAAAAAGATGAAACATGCCAAACTTGGCAATGCCATGTTAGACAATTAGCCCTTTAACGGACCTTCAAAATGAGATGAATTCTCACAATGATTTGGTATTACAGAAAAGTAAAGTCAAACTTGTAGGATTACTCCTGCATTTAAGACGTTAAAGTATTTGAAATTAATGGCTGTGTTAGATTTACGCAGGATGGCCGAGTTTTTTTTATTAAAACGTCGAAAAAAATCTTTTACTTGCTCTTCAAAGTTTTTGAACAATTTTTTTACTGTAAAAAAGCTTTTGTACTGAATAATGGATGCAATACAACATACAAGAATTATGTTGGCCGTTGAGTCACACAGCTAAATAGCGTTCTTAGAGTAAGAATAGTTGTAAAAATCGTTCATATTTCTGGCCGTGGCTAATGTAATAAAGTCACTGGAATATCGCTCTGTTATTTCATGTGAAAACTGTTAGAAACTCCTAATGGGTTTTTGATTGACGTTACTTCATTGTTTTGATAACTTTTTGTGGCCTTTAAACTTTGAGAGCGAATAACCTCATAGCTGTTAAAATGAACTAAAAAGAACGTAAGTGCAAAAGAAGTCCATAATTTTTAGTAAAAAGTTGTTTGACTTTAAACATACACCAAGGGTTCTGAAAAGCATAGAGTTGAGTAAATTAATATTACTGTTGAATGTAAAGTGATCATAAAGTTTGACTCTGCAATATTGCTTGCACATTTATAAGAATCTGATTTTTTTGTTTCTAAATTTAGTTTGTGTACGTATCTTTTTCCATGCCAATTACCAAGGTAGTTTGTCTTGATTTAGTTCTTAAAATTTGAGAAAAATTGGTAGAAATATTCATTAGAGTATCCTTTATTTGGAATCAAATTTCAAAACACACATTTTTGTGAGTCTGACCCTTTCAAAAGTTTTCATTGTACCAAAACCTGCCTTATACAAAGTTTTGTTGCAATATGTTGATTGTTAGAGGTGGCGCAGTGATCTCAAAGTTGGCTGAACAAACGCCATTGTACGCACATAGGAAGTTTTCTAATTAGCACAATACTCATGTTTACCGAAAAATTTATTGCTGCATAAGAGTAGATTTTTTCATATTTGGAATAATGGCCTGGTTATTTTCCAACAATAAGTAAAGCATACTGCATTGCTTTTATTTTAGAAAGCGGCTTGATTGAGTGCTGGTGCTACCCTGCCTTTTCCGAGGGATGGAAAAGTAACGGAACTTTGCAGAGACCCAACCGTTGAGCCACACGCCAGGGTGCAGACTGCAGAGTCAAAAAGATAGATTTGCATAGAGGCTCAGAGGCAAGACAATCAAGATAGAGATGATTAAGATCCTGTAGAAAGTGTCCACAGGGGCTACAGAAAGTTTCCCTATCGACTAGCTTACGACAATAGTAAGAGGCTTTAATCATGGAAGCGAAAATGGAAAAGCTTGAAGCATAGGGGGGGTGAGAGGACCCATTCCTGCGGAGAAACTGTAGGAACAGTACTGTTGAGATGGGAGGGAAACTGTGGAAATGCAACGTCTCCATTTGTGATACTGGGTGTAACGGATTTTGTCTATAGACGGGGAGAGAGACAAAACAGCACCGCAGTAGGCAGGGAGGCTCCTGCTTTTGGAATAGAATCAGCATGCTTATTTCCAGAGATACCAGCATGACTGGGGATTAGGGTGTTGCAGCCGCCCCATTAATTTCAAAACTTTATCGTGGCAACTTCTACCTTGGCGCAAGTTGAAAGCTCCGCACAAAAACCCTTTTAACCAAGTTTCGTAAAAATTTGGCAATCTTTAGGGGTCGCACAGTGACATAAAAATTTTGGCAATTCCAAAAAAAACGTTTTTTTTTCATTTTGAATGTTTTTGGACTATAAGTCGAACCTAAGATCACTTTGATCATATACTGTTTTGGAGTTGTTGTTTAGTATATAGCCAACGACAGAACTTTTTAAATAAAAGTTATTAAAAGTTGCATTATAGACCTGCTGCCACAAGCATAATTAATATCGAATTATTGCATATTTTTCTAATTTAAAATTAATTTCACATCTGGCTCTGATTTTTAACGGAAAAGTGCTCATTATTGTTATTTACCAAATGTCAGTCTTTATTTATTTTTATTCTAGACAGCTGTGTAAACAAAACGCAACTTATTAATGAGGTGTTATAATGTTTGTTTCTTTTCTTTGACAGCCAAAGTTTTTTTCGTATTCTCAATACTGGTTTTTCAATCCGACATCATACTATGCAGAAATGTTTTTCTTCATTTTTCAATCATGTAAAGGCGTTGGTTTGATGACCAAGATATCGTTGTTGCGTTCAATTTTTTTTCAATGTTTGAGAAATCTTGAAAATATGGCAAAGATCTTTTTTGTGTTTTGTCGATCTCAAAAAAGTATAATATGACTGCCTTTTTGTCTTCGGAGAATTCTGCAGGAGAATGGCGGTGGTGGTCAGTTGTTACATGCCATTAAGGCATTCTGTGGCGCCGACTGGAGTTTCGTGGTTGAGTAAATGGCACGCAATCAAAGCTTTACATATAGGCGTTGAACTCTTGCAAGAGTGCGTTTTGTTTCTTCTCTTCTTCATTGTTTACATGAATTGGATCGACAAATGCAACCAAGCTGATGAGATTGCCACCATAAAAAATCAGTTGCCTACTATGTGCTGATGATTTGATTCTGCTGCTACAGAATCTGGCTTTCAGTGCACATTACATAGGTTAGCACTGCTTATGAAACTGCAGAAATAAAAATAAACACGGCCAAAACAGATGTACTTCATGTTTCAAGAAACACTAACCAGTGCTTGTTGCAACTGAATGGAGCGACACAGAGACACGTATACAAGTTCAAGTATCTTTGGGTTGCATTCACGAGTGACGGAAGGCAAAACGAAGAACTGGATATCCATATTGGCAAGGCAATTGCAATAATGAGAGCTTCACACTATTCAGTAGTTGTGAGACCAGAATTGTCGAGAAAAAGCAATGCTCTCAATTTTCGAAACAGTTTTTGTCCCTTCTCACCCACTTTATCTCTGTACGGTCATGAAACTTCGGTAATGATTAAAAAGGTGCGATCGCAAGTGCAAGCGTCCAAAATGAGGTTTCTCCAAAAAATCAAACGAGTTACATCATTGACAAGGTGCACATTTCTTAAGATTCAAAAATCTCTAGAGCTGCTATTTCTTCAAATTAAAAGATCTCAGCTTAGATAGTTTTGCCACGTAAGCAGAATGCCTCTGGAAAAACTTTCACACAAGCTTTACTTGCCAAAGCAAATGGAAAAAAATAGTAGGACGACCGAGAACTACTGTAGATGAATCAATATTACATCGAGAATCTTGGATGAAATTGCTTGGGACTTCACCTGAGCGAAATGATGGGGGTGACGGAAGACCGTGAAGTGTGGTAGCTTAATCTCGAGGCGCTGCCCCAACAACCATCACGGGAAAGAGAAAATGAAGAGAGAGAGAATTTTCCTTAAAGTTTTTGATGGTTTGGTTTGCTTTTCTACTGTTTGTTTTATTAAAGTTACATTTGTACAAATTTTTCATTTCATCTACCAGCTTCTTCACCTCCTCAATTATTTTTAATTGACGAACTGTAGGAATTCCTGCTTCGTGGTGGAAAAGCATGTGTTTTTGATAGTATTGTCATCAGGTATGGAAATAGTTCCTGGCAGCCAATTGCGAGAACTTACATATCTAGTAACAGTATATTGCTAGCAGATTTACTAATGCTCATATTTTATAAAGCTTATACCAAATAGATTGCACTAAACTCCATA
The DNA here is from genome assembly GCA_963965965.1 of Trididemnum nubilum. Classification (NCBI taxonomy): domain Eukaryota; kingdom Metazoa; phylum Chordata; class Ascidiacea; order Aplousobranchia; family Didemnidae; genus Trididemnum; species Trididemnum nubilum. Next base: position 115,815 of record CAWYPQ010000514.1, on the reverse strand, counting down.
TCTTACACAGCAAAACATTACAAATACGGTTTTAGTAAGCTGCTGCTGTAACTATATTAAGGTTAGAACAGCCGTTTAATAGATTTCAATAACTAGGCCTAATGCATGATCTGCACCGTCATTCTTTAAGAATACTTATACTTTGTAGGCTACGTTTCACTCTGTTTTACACAACCATCCAAAATAGATACTATAGATCTAACTCAAATAGCGTTTCTGCTGTAGTTCCTTTCCACGGAAACGTGATCAATTTTGACCACCATTAATTCTGAAAAAAATAATCAAAAAACATAAATGCAAACAGTTTTAAAAGTTCTATTGAAGTTTTTTTGAATGCATAACAACAAAAGTTAATGTTCCACTTTTTAATAACTCATTAGTAAGAAAGATTTCACATAACACCATCTAGCGGCACGAAATAAAACAAATACCAATTACAAACACCAAAAGTGGTATTCCTGCATAGGAATGAAAAAATGCCCATCCAAACTTGAAAGGCTTTGCGCCACCTCTAAACTTCAGTTTAAAAGTTAAAATTTCATGCATATCATTTTTCATTAAACGAAACCATTTGAAAGGTTCAGAAGAATAACTTTTCGAAATGTCAAATTAAGGGTCACCTTAGTGTTCATACAAGTGTCTTGCTCTTATATAAAATTATTCTTCAAAAAAATTTGCAGTGGGCTTGTTGAGGGTGTAGATTTGATATTTAGGATATTGTATCAAATTTCTGATTAAGAAAATGTAAGTGCAAATCCGAAAATTATATTTGCAAAAGGTTACTGTCGAAATATTTGTTTTAACAAGGGTTTTGTTTGTAACCGCAATTTTAACAATTGCGCTGCGCTGCTAAGTGAAAATTCGACAAACTGCTTAGAAGCAAAAACGAAAAAAATTTTATTGTCGTTTTAGAGATACCTTTTCTAGACATTTAAATTTTGAAAGCCGTTAACCACAAACTGGTTGCTGTCGAAATGCTGGTTAACCGCTGATTAAAAACTGGTTGCTGGTTAACCGCTATTAGAATTATTAGGTTGAATAGAAGCTGCCATTCCCTTTTCAATGTTAACAAAAAAGCTATTAAATTCTTTGGCTATAATGTGAGGTTCAAAGACAATATCATAGTTATTTAATGTTAGTTTTGATGGTTGTACGTTGCTGCGACTTTTAATATGGGTCAATTCGTTAATCACATCCCAAGTTTTTTAGCGTTGCCTTTGTTTTCATTGAACAAATGGTGGTAGTTATCAAGCTTTGCTTGCTTCAACTGTCAGCGTATTGCATTGCGAAATGTTTTGTATTGTTTAGTCAACACGAGATCGCTTTTGTTTTTATGAAGTCGATCGAACATTTTGTTTTTGATTCCAATTGATTTTATTAAATCGCTTGTAATCCAGGGTTTAAGGCCCAACTTCTTCTCCTTTCTTGTTGCTGTTCGTAGAGGTGCAAATTGGTCCACTAAATTTGTAAGGCTTCTACAAAACCTTCATATAGTTCATGTACGTTTTTTGATTTGTCTTCAAATAAACAATAAAGCTCATAGTTTAAGGCTAGCAAAAAATCATCTAAAATAAATTGAGTCATATCCCTGATAAATCTTGATTACTAATTTTACTTTTAATATCATTGTACGATATTATCGCAAATACTTCATAATGATCAGTAAGATTTGATATTAACACTTCTGTGGTTACTGCTCTTTGCTTATCATTCGTGATTACGTGATCAATCAAGGTTTTTGATGTTTTTGTTACTCTAGTTGGCACATCAATAAAAGAGAACGCTAGTTAGCTGTGTGACTCAACGGCCAACATAATTTTGCATATTGTATGGCATCCATTATTCAGCACAAAAGCTTACTTACAGTAAAAAAATTGTTCAAAAACTTTGAAGAGCAAGTGGAAGATTTTTTCAACGTCACAAGTGATAGTTTAGTAAAAAAACGCGGCTATCCAGCTTAAATCTATCAAAACCATTAAACTCAAATACTTCAACGTCTTAAATGTTGGAGTAATCCCACAAGTTTGACTTTTCTACTTTTCTGTGACACCAATTCATGGTGAAAATTTATCTCATAGCTTGACGGTACACTTATGGACCACAGGTGGAGTCGAGGACACAACAATCGAGGCCGAAGCCAAGGACTCAAAAAAAATTTGAGGCCAAGGATAGACTTTTCGACGACAGACACTCTCAAGGCCAAGGATAGGAACAGTGGCGTCGCTAACACTCTGGAATGGACTAAAAAACAATTTTGAGCATCTTTTAAAACATTTATTTAGAAGACGGGCGCTGATTTGCTATTAATCACAAATCAGTAACAACTTCAAAAAATTGCCAGCTCTAAGCAATCAAATTTGATCGCTTGCGGAAAGATGCTGAATATAAGTTTCAAAAAACATACGACATATAAGCTCAGGAATAGAAGGGAGTGGCTTCTCGATGTTGGTTAAGAACCAATCACTTCGACTCATATATTATTTTATTCGTCCCCTCCTTCCAATTTTTTTTCTCTATTAAATATAGAAGAAATGGCTTACTTCTTGAGAGTTTGATTACACTATAAGATTTTATGATTTATGATACCAGTACCGTACGTTCAGAATTTGCGTACTACGAACCTCGCACTTTGAACCGCACCGTACCAGAGTACCATACTTTAGTTCAAATTTTGAAACGTACCGTATCTTGTTTTTTTTGTGTACCGTACCTTCAATCAATCTAGTTAGACAACGATTCATTAATGGCATATGCAACTTACGAGTCTCGTATGTTTACGTGTTTTTTGTTTATATCTGATTATTTACGCTTTAGGAATTCTTTAGGTTTAGTGATAAAAAAAAATTGTTTGCGAAAATTCAGTCTTATGAAAAACAAAGACATCGAATAGGCTACTACCACAATGATATATGTATTTTCTTGTATCTTTGTACAGCAAAGATATCTGCATTTGTTTAGTTGTTCAAATTGATTTTGATGTATCGAAAACCTGTTTACGTGTCGCCATTTACGAGGCGTTATTGCTATGCAAATTATTAATACTTTTCTCCTTAATAATACAAAAAACCGGCGCAATGTGCAAAAAGACTGGGATTTTTAAACCACAGCGTATTCAGCTAAAGTGTCGCAGTTGTTTTTGTCCAAATTTTTCTTCAGTTAATAACATGCCACGATAGTCCTAGGCTCCTAGCATCTATAGGCAATAGTTATGACAGTACAATCGGCCATACTTGTGACTGTTACTCATGACATCATAACACAATTGTAACGAAAAATCAAGAGGCTATAATGATTACTTGAGAACAGCCTATAGACTATGGGCACGCCGGGCACAGTTCCACGAATCTTCATTGACGGCCGCTCGTTGCACATAAAACGTTTAGTAGGCAAATTCAAACAGCGTACCAACGTACCGTAATCGCACCATTACAAAAATGGCTACCGTACCAGCGCGCCGTACTTCTTAGCAAAAATTAAGGAGTACCGTACCGTACTGCCTTCTTTGACAGCTTGTAAATAAGAGAACTGAAATTTTACCATCAGCCACTCCCGTATGGTATTGCCCATTTATGCACCCAGTTTAATCATGTTTGTGCACTGCTAATTTCTATGCTACATTTCAAAAGCATTAATTTTTATCAAACTTGGCCTAAAATTAAGTTGTTTTTGCAAAAAAAAAATACAAAATTTTTGAGCGCTGAGAGATCCGCTCTCAGATTCCCGAAACAGCCTCCCCATTGGAGATTTCTGGCTACGCGCATGAGTCTAATTATGTTTTTACACTGCTAATTTTTATGCTACCAAAGTTCTCCCTGATGCCACGTTTGAAAAGCATTAATTGCTATCAAAATAAGCCTAAATTTAAGTTAATTTTTGCAAAAAAAATTTTTTTTCGAGTTCTTGGGGCTCTGCCACAAGCCATTGGTGATCGGGCTCTGCCCACAGATCCCCAATGGCCTCCGACGAAGATCCCAGATTTCCGAACACAGCCCCTCCGCCCAATGCAGATTTCTGGTTACAGCCTGATTCTAGACACTGCTAATACTTTCAAGTTTTAAAATCTCATAATGAGAAGTTATTGAGTTAGCCAAATAGCAACCGCTATTTACAGTACTAAAGTAGTATCGCTGTCTTTCAAATATCACCTTTTGCGCCCTACTGCACATTATGAACGGTGACACCCCGAAATTCCGTCCCGAGTGTCACCATTCTTAGCAACGCCACTGGACAGGAATCGTCGAGGCAGAGGCCAAGTACCGAGGACACAATTTTTCTAAACTATGGACGGTAAATTTCTCTAATTTTTAAACGCGATAATGCTTAAGCCATTGCATTTCGTTTAAGTTTTTGATGATAATTTGCAGAGGTGGAGTCCTCGAGGACGTCCTTGGCCTCGAGGACATCCTTGAGGACACATTTTGAAGTCTTGGCCTTGGCCTCGAAGCCTCAAGTCCTCCAAAATTGCCCTGTCCTCGGCTCGAGGACAGCACTATTTTTTGAACAGTTGAAATTTCGTTGGAAAACGCCAGAAACCTCGAGGAAAATTTGCGAAGACCTTTTTTGTTTTCCTCAATTGGAGCAAAGGCGTAGGCAAGGGGAGGGAGGCAGGCTCCCCCTAATTGTAATTTCACCAATGACAAAAATGTGACAAAAAAACCTAATGTTTCTTCAGTTTCAGTTTCTTTCTAGCATTTTTCGCTGACAACAGTAAACTAATTTACACCATTGAAGACCAGGGGCCCAGGGTCCCTCTCAATTCAATTTTTTCCAGCCAATTTAAACGTATAACCCGCAGAAAATGGAGAGTTTTTGTCTTAAAAGTTGCTCTCTTAGGCCCACATCTAGCCTTTTTGTGAACGTAATGCTTAATCAGGGCCGAATTTACCATAATATGACGCAGTACCAGCTATTTGCCCCCGAGCTGAAATCGTAAGATTTTTTTGGACTTCATCTATATTTCCGAAAAAGATGCTGCGAAAATCTCCAAAGAGCCAGGGGCCTAGTGCGATGTAAATCCGGCCCGGCAATAGCATGGCTAGTAGACGTAACCATCTATTGTACCATTTTTCAAAAACAATTCAGTATTTCACCTCCAACCCTGCCGGCTTTTACGTACAGAATAGTTTTTAAAAAAATTAGCCCTGGAAAATGCTAATTGAACAAATCATTGAACTTCAATTGAGGGTCCTGGCCCCCCTGGCGAACAGGATCTCCCAGACCCCTAAAGCTTACGGCTGGGGGCCCCGTCCCCAAACCCCCGTCTGTGATACATTTGAGTTACACTAGCTTTCTCAACACGTTTCCAAAGTTAGATATTTGCATTTTTCAACTATTAGTTTAAGCCCTCTTTCTTTGCAAAATCCTGGTTACGTGCAAACAGGCAACAACGATTTCAGATCTTTCATCCTACGATATCTTTGTCCCGCAAAAAATTCCTCTTTGGAAAAATTTTGATGACATCATATCATGTGATTTGTGGTTTAGGCCTTCCTCAATCAAAAATTTTGGGTACGCCAATGAATTGGAGATCGCCTGAAAAATATTTTTGAAGACCTTGTTTTTTTAGAAGAACGCCTGCGCCTGTGTTCTCGGTCCTTGGCCTTGGCCTCGAGCATTCCTGTCCTTGGCCTCGAGAGGTTCTGTCCTCAAAAAGGCTGTCCTTTGCCTCGGATTTTTTTTGTGTCCTTGGCCTCGAGCCTTGTGTCCTCGACTTCACACCTGATAATTTGAAAGCAGCTTGTTTTAAAAATAATACTAAATGCCATTTTGAAGTTTTACACGTTACCAGCTTATGTCGATTGCGTACCGTAGACCGTAGCGGTATTGTGGTAATCAAACTAGGTCATAACCCATTAATGGGAATAGAGCTAAATTATAAACGCAGTAATGGTCAATTTTAATGCCACACTTTCGTCAAATAGGGCCCCGATGCAAACGTCCACAGATTGTGAATTCCCAGTTTTTTTAGTAGTTTCCTAAACGTAAGCCATGTTGTTTGGTTAAACCATTTTCTTTCACGGAATTTTTTAAAAATTATTCTCTACAAATATTACAAACTACTGTTAATTTATGTTTTTGAAATGAATTGAGTGACCGTACTGGGTATATTTGTAAGCTCATAAGATTCTGGCATTGAAAACACACAGCGTTCTGGAGCGAGGGTAAAGTTCCCATGTTAAGTTATTTAAGTGATTTTTTTTTTAGGAAAGAATAGCAATTTTTGTGACTTTAAAGAAGATAAATCATTTAGATTTTCAAAGCAGTTTAAAAAGAAAATACCGTAAATGCTGAGTTAGAAAAACTTATTTTTTTCATAATTCTCCTATTTTAATTTCAAACCAATTTTTTTTTACATTGTAGTGTATTTTGTCTTTCTCACACCTAATGCATATCAGTAAATGAGCGCGAACGTTTCGGCCGCCAAAAGACACTTTGTTGCATTTAATATAAAGATATTTAATTACAACAAAACCTGAAAAAAAAAAAGAAAGCAGGGTCGTATTAAGAAGGAAGGCATTGGAGACATTGCCCCGGGCCACCTTTTAAAGGGTCCACAATCGTAGAAACACAAAAGTAATAAACCATTAATTTTTTTTCTAAAACTGCTCAAGTTTTTCGCTTTTTCATCTTAATGACAAAGCTTTATTAAGCAGTCCAGGCACTTGAGCATTTCTAGTTACATTCAACTTCACACTTACTTTAATTTCTCAATAATTCATCATAAAGCGTTTTTCGTGGTCCAATAGTGTGTTATGTGAAATTCTTAGCCGCAACTCCCAACACTAGCTCAGCAGATGTGGTTTTGCCCCCCAGACCGCTTGCCAGTGATTAGCGTTGTTCTTTCTCATCTCAAAACAAATTCTTTGCGCTCGCGTATTTTCAGAGCAAGTTAGCGTTCTCAAGATACGTTTTGTTGTTTATGCACCGTTAAAATTTTTGGGTCCAGCCGACCCAAAAAATACTGGTCATAAGCCTTTGACCCAAAATTTTTGGGTCAAAATTTTTGGGTCGTGGTAAAATTTTGGGTCGCCAGTAATTTTTGATCAAAAATTTTGGATCAAAATTTTTTGGTCATTGCAAAAATTTGGGTCGGAAAAAAATTCAGGGTCAAAAAATTTGGGTCAAAGATTTTGGGTCAACGTTTTTGGGTCATTGCAAAAATTTAGATCAGCAAAAAATTAGGGCCAAAGTGATATTTTCTGTCAAAGCTTTTAGATCAATACAAAAATTTGGTTCAACAAAAAATTAAGGGCCAAAAAGTTTATTCAATGCAAAAATATAAGGGCTAAAGAAACATTTTGGGTCAATGCAAAATTTTGGATCATTAAAAAATTAGGGGTCAAAAATTACAACACACTGTAAAATGAAAAGTGTTTCGAGTACAAATATGGTAAACCTCTAACTGCTCATGATTTTAAGTATGACCAGCCGACCCAAAAAACACTGGTCATAGGCGTTTGACCTAAAATTTTTGGGTCGAGGCAAAATTTTTGGATCGTGGTAAAATTTTGGGTCAAAAATTTTGGGTCAACGTTTTTGGGTCATTACAAAAATTTAGATCAGCAAAAAATTAGGGCCAAAGTGATATTTTTTGTCAAAGCTTTTGGATCAATACAAAAATTTGGTTCAACAAAAAGTTAAGGGTCAAAAAGTTTATTCAATGCAAAAATATAAGGGCTAAAGAAACATTTTGGGTTAAAGCAAAACTTTGGATCATCAAACAATTAAGGGTCAAAAATTAAAACACACCGTTGAATGAAAAGTAATTCTAGTACAAATGTGGTGAACCTCTAACTGCGCATGACTTCAAACATGACTGAATTTATTTTTACGATCATTTCAAAAAACTTCAAGTCATTTTTGCAATTGTAATTTTCGATCGTGTATGCAAAATTTTTCAATGTTTTTAGGTCAGTAACCAAAATGGCGATATTGTGTGCAGTCACTCAATAAAAATTTAAGTCTATGACCAATACTTCTCAAATTTTTGGTTCAAGCCGATCCCAAAAATACTGGTCACAGGCCATTAACCCAAAACTTTTGGGTCAAATTTTTTGGATCATGGTAAAATCTTGGGTTGCAGGTAATTTAGGGTCAAAAAATTTGGGTCAAAGAAATATTTTAGGTCAAAATTTTTGGGTGAATACAAAAACTTGGTTAAGAAAAAATTCACATTCAAAAAAATTGGGTCAAAGAAAAACTTTGAGTCAAGGTTTTATAGCTGAAACAAAAATTTGGGTCAGCAAAAAATGAGGGACAAAAAATTTGGGTCAAAAAATTATTTGGGTCAATGCAAAAACTTGAGTCAGCAAAATATTAAAAATAAAAAAAATTGAGTCAAAGAATTTTTTGGGGTTATAACTTCAGATTCAATACAAAAATTTAGATCAGCAAAAATTAAAAGTCAAAAATTCTACGCCTTGGAAATTCAGCTCCATCATCAATTAAAAAGCTAAATAAAGTGATATAGCTAGCAAGCAGGGGTGCCGAAACTCGAGGGAATGGTGGGATATATTCCCCCCAATAATTTGACTGCATCCCCCCCAATAATTTGACTGTGGTCTGCATGTAAATCACTTAAATTCGGGGAAAAAACCTCTTGAAATTTTGGTGAAGACCTTTTTTTTTGGTCTGCACTTAATTTGCTGACGTGAAAAAATTGTGGTCGAGGTTCATCCACCCCAATGTTGAAAATAGGATCAAATTGGGTTAGAATTACAAATTATTCCCCTCCAATGCTCAACAAGGATCGGCACCCCTGCAAGTAAGAAATCTACTAAAATTCAAAAATCCAATAAGATTCAAAATTTTGCTCCATTGAATTTCCTTAATACCAATATCAGCAAGGTTTTTATATTTTGTGCTGCTTTAAAATAGTTTTTGAGGCTATGATAAAGTTTTTGATCGTTTAAATTTGTTGACTAAGTCTATTGGGGTCAAAAAAAATTTAATATTAGAAATATTTAGAGTCAGTTGTATTTGCTAACTAAAGTTTATTGACAATCTTTAAGAAAAATGTAAATCAAAAATTTAGGTTCGGCGACATTTATTGAACTGACTTTATTATTAAGGTGCAACTGTTCATCTCGCTGAGTTAAATGCGTGGAATGTAAAGCAATCTGCGGAGATAATGCCTTGTGTGCTAATTACCACCCTTTATTGTTTGGAATTCTTAAAGCAGTACGTTCTAATATAATGCGTAGTGCTGTTCAAAACTTTTGTTATTTATTTTCATAACTGGATGCGGCTGATAATCGCACCTCAGCAGACAGTTTGCTTTTTACCACGTGAAGACCTAGATAGAAAGTGGTATTATTGACTTGCTGAGCAAACCGATTTTAGCAGCAACAGAAGAGAGAGAAAAAGTGCTGAGCAGTTATTTTGATCAAGTTTGGAAAAATTTTGATATGTTATATTAGCATAATCCTTGTTTATGTTAAGTTATTGTAGCTCCTATTTAAGAACTTTTAATAAGTTTTTGTAAAAATTAAAAAACTTAAGCGTTGGCCTAAGAGAAAAAGAGATAAAAAAAGCTCGAGAATAGCTTCTCCACAACAACGACTGTTAAGCCAACAAAAAGATGTTAGATTAGCGAAAGTTTGACAGAAAAGAGAAATAATTGGGATTTCGTTCAATTAATGATGCCCGCTGCATTGTAAATTTGTGAGTTAATATTAATCGTAAAACAATTTTTGTCGATAATTAGTGTTGATTCTTAACAAAAATGTTTAACAGATTAGGTTCAATTGTAAAATACACTGTTTGATCTAAAATTAATTGAAGTAAATTGCCAACACCTATCTGTGTTTTTTTAACAAACATGCGGAAGTAAAAGTCTTTTGCTTCCTTTGAGCACGGCTTGAATGGTATGAAGGTACCAAATATGGTCATGCAAGCGATGTGATTGGGCAAAATATTTTTGTTCAAAATCAATATAATAGTTGTGGATGCTGGCTATGGCAATGGTAAAAACATGTCAAGGTAAGTGAATTACACTGTCTTCTTTTTCATAAGAACCAGTGAATTTTAGATTTAGGCAGTTCTTAAATTTTCACGAAGTTTTAGCTTGATTTGTTCATGAAAAGTATTGGAAAATGAAGTGACGCACCATTTACGGCGAGCTATAAGGAGATTAGAGGGCTAGCTAGCTCATCTTTTTCAGGGGTGGGCACTTGCGATGCAACTACTTTACTTGCGATAGCGCTTGCGCCGCAACTTATTTTTAAACGCTTGCCCCGCAAGTATTTGAGCAATAATAAGCGCAATTCAAATACGATTAAAAATGATTGTTTATCAACTGAGATTAAACTTTAGAAAAGGATTGATAAGGTAAGTTCATAAAAGCCTCGTCAGGCCAAATTACTTTCGTCTATTGCTTGCAAAACTTCGATTGAAATCACAACAGGGGTCTTTTGCTGTAACTTTTCACTGAAATATTTGCCGATTTTCCAATTTTTTAATTGAGTATTTCAAAGAATGGTATAGTAAAATAAAATTTCAAACAGAAAAATTATTGTGTTGTTTTGACGTTTGCAGGCCAGAGTTTTAAAGCTTAACGTTTTGCATTCTTCAAGCACGCTAAAGGATTGAAAAAAAATTGTTGTAATTGTCTTTCTAGAACTACGCTACATGTTCCTAAAAAATCTTAAAACTACATTGGGCTAAATGTAATGCGTTGCTAGCAGCAGCAATAGTCTTACGTCTTATACCGTAATTCAAAACAAGAAACAACAAAAACTACTACTTACAACCTTTTTGCTAGACCGGAAAGATTTAAAAGATATTGCTAGCAAGAGCATACCGGTCAACAATTAAAAATGCCAAATCGGGAGATTTCTTACCACAGCAAATTCAATAGCTGGAAAGTTTCTCCCCCCAGACCTCTATCCTGCTTCTACTGCTTAAATAACTATTGTTATCTTGCAATGTTGGTACACTTTGCCAAAATTTTGACATTCCCATTTCTGGTTCTAGCAGTTCTAGCTACTAATGGTACACTATTTAAACCAAGCAGTCTTTTTATTTTGTATACGGTACCAGGTATCCGGTAACATCAGTACTGTTTCATACACTTCACTGACACACGGCGTAAAAAGTCATGCTACATTCAGCGCAGTAGAAGCTTTCCAAAAAATACTGAACAATAAAAGCGAAATATCATTCAAACACGTCTACTTTAACCAGACTCGCAACCCCCCCAGACTTAGGCGTAGCCAAGATTTTTGATTGGGGGGAGGGCCCAAACCACAAATTACATGCAATGGCATTATCAGAAATTCCGAAAAAGGACTTTTTGTGGGGGCAAAGATATCGTAGAATGGAAGATCAAAAGCAGTGGCCTGACGTTGGCACGTATCTAGGCACTCGTTCAAGGATAGGGCTCAAACCAATAGTTACAATGCGAAAATGTCTAATTTGGGAAACCTGTGTTGCATGAAGAAGTGTACTGTAATTGAAACGTATCACAGATGGGAGTCCAGGGGCGGAGCTCCCAGACGCCGGAGGCTATCGGGGTCTGGGGGCGAAGTCCCCAGCAGCGGGGCGATTTTTTAAATTTTTTGGAAAAAAAAGCTATCTTAATACTATTGGATCACGTTTCGCACGTATTCAGAGCCATTTGAAAATACTAGATTTTTAAAATTTCAAAGCCAATTGAAAAAATTAAGTTCTTCAGTCCTTCTTTTGCTTGCAATTTAAGTCCAAAACATGTTTAAAATCTTGAATTTTGGGTTAAAAATTTTGTAAGTGATTTGGCCCAGGTGGAGAGAAGTAAAGTGCATTGCCTCCTGTAATATTTTAGCAGTAAATAACAATCCAATCGAAAATATTTTCCTCAGAGATTATTGTTGGAGGTTATTGTTTTGTCTTAAAAACAACCAGTTGTTGGAGTACATAGAGGACCCAGGCTCTCTCAATTCAAAAATTTGCTCAATGAGTATTCCTCTTACTGTAGCTAATTGTTTTCAAAAGTATTTTGTTGCATAAAAACTGGCAAGGTGGAGGTGAATTGTTATTTGAAAAATGCACGATAGTACGCTACAAATCATTTTATTGCCCGGGCCGGATTTACATTGAGTTGGGCCGCAGGCACTTTGGAATTTTCGCAAATATTTTCCTGCCAAATGCAGATGAGGACCAAAATAAATTCTTACTGTCTGAGCGCGGGGCCCCTGGCACTGTGCCATATGTTAAATCCGTCTCTGGTTATTGCATTACGTTCATAAAAAGGTTACATGATGGCCTCAGCAACTTTTAGGATAAAAACCCTTAACTTCACTCGGGTTATACGTTTAAATTGGTTGGTAGACATTAAGTTGAGGGCCCCGGGCCCCATGAAACAATATTATTGCTGGGGGCCCATTTAAATCGGAGGACATATAATATTACTGTAGGGGCTTATATAAATTGGTTGGCAAAAATTAAATTAAGGGGGCCCGGGCCCCCTGATCAATGTTATTGTTGGGGGCCCATTTAAATATTATTGTAGGGGACTCATTTAAATTGGTTGGTAAAAATTAAATTGAGGGGGCCCGGGTCCCCTACATCAATATTATTGTTAATTACTTCTGTACGCGTGTACTGTTGTACGTGAAGATGCTAATAGAAACCGAAGCTGAAGAAATAATAGCCATTTTTGAGACATTTTTATCATTGGTAGCATTCCAATTAGAAGACCCGGGCCCCCTGCCCCCCCCCACCCCCCCCCGGCTACGCCTATGCCCCTAGAAAAATTTTTTGCCCCCGGCCTGGACAAAATCAGCTGTACGTGTATAGTGGTATATTAATTAGATAGCTTTCGCCCCCAACTCTTAACTAGCTCTCGCCTCCCCGCTCTTACCTTAAGTATTTGCTTCTACAGTACTTGTGGGACTAACTTTAACTCTTGTGGGCTTGATTATATTTGTGTGTGGCTTATTTGGCAGCATTCAACTATACTTTGGAAGGTTTAAAGCCAGCTGCAACGCGGTCACAATTTAATTTGTAACTTAAAAGCGCTCACACACTGTCATTGCGCAAACTGGTTCTGCTCTCGGTTATAATCTTCTGCACCATGGCAAAGCTTCTTTCACAAGATGCATTTGAGTGAGGTATGCACAGGAGCGATTTCATTAATGCAGCAAGATTGCTGAAAATTTGTTCACCGTCTATTTTCTTCCACCCCACATAAAGCCACAAAACTTGTATAAAGCTGTACTTCTTTTTTTACTTTTACCTGCCTCTTCTTGCAACTCTCGCTGACATCTTGTTTGCGCTTATTAGTACTAACACTTTCTCCGACAGATGCCATTAAAAGAACTCAGCTCTTCACAGTTGCAATGACCGGTGCCAGAGACTGCAATTTGTGCATGCCATTGTTATTTGTAAATTCTTAACGATTCGAATTGATGTCACCCGTTGGGTAAAAGCAAAATCACGCATTAATTTTCAAACCAAACCTCTAGAAAAATATCAAATCAGTCGAAGCAGGGGTCGAACTGTATTCTTTCCCTTTGAGAAAAAACAAATATTCGCAAACAAAATTGAATAATCTTTCAAAACACTGATTTATTTTTAAACTCAAAAAATCTTGAGCTTAATTGTGATATCGGGAGATTTTTTGTTGAGATCGGGAGAAATCCCCAAAATCGGGAGTCTCCGGAACGAAATCGGGAGAGTTGACAGGTATGAGCAAGAGTGACAGCATTGGTAGCTTTTAAGTATCAGATGGTTTAACTTTTTTTAAACAAAAAACACCAAAATTTTTTTAGTATGCCCCATTTGTCAGAGTGTGATGCTAAATGCTCCAGGAGCACAAATGTATCGAAGCTGGTCACCAATTTTTTTGACGAGCCATTAGACAAAACAACGACTGCGAAGTCGTTTTCTTGCCATCACATGACGACTTTATTAGTGGAATTTAACACCCCCAATTCTCTGAAGTGTAAGAGTTAAGCGTCTTTTTTTATTGGTTAAAGAGGTTATTTGCCCAACGCGAGCGGGGTTGAGCGATGCGCATTTTTCCAAATGTTAGTATTTTTGAGAGAAAAGCAATAATTTTACGTTTACTAATTGGTAGCGAGATAATTTTTTTTTGAATAACGTATCGTATTGTTTTCGTACCTTAACCGAGTGCAGTTTGAGCATACTGGACCAACTAAGGTGGATTTACGCTGTAATCCTTTTTCGTCTGTTTTCGTGCATTTTTGCTTCTCCATGAAAAAGTATGCGCCTTTTTCGTCCTAAGTTTCGTTACTCCATATCTGCACTAAGTAAACTGTATAACATGGAGATAAAAATTTTGTTCAAAAATTTCGTGTATGAAAGATGTTAGCAAACTTCAAAATAGAACTGTACCCCTTTACAAAATTTTGTTTTTGAAAACTTTTATCTACTGTAAAATGTTACGGTCTGGTTAGAATTTAGACATGTAAAACTGCGGACGAAAAACAACATACTTTTTCATGGAGAAGCTAAATACGTTCGAAAACAAACAAGAGCGGACAAAAACGGATACTGTGCAAATCCACCTTTTAAAATCATACTTTTCAAAACGTCACACTTACGCGTGCTGTTGCACTTGCGTCGTAATTATTTTGGGGGGCTCGCGGCGCAACTTTCATGACTTGCGCTGCCCACCTCTGATTTAATTTGTCGGCTAGCTCTTTCGCATTTTTTGAAGTTGTTGGAGCAGCAATAATTGCTAAAAAGTGACTACTTCACACAGAAACTTTATGTTAAGTAGAGGAAAACATGAATGAAAATTATTCACTCGCGCATTTTAAGGTCAAGAGTTTAGTATTAGAGTGTGGGTAACAGGTTTGAACTGGTTTTAAAATTTAGAGAATCGATTTAAATTTTCGTTAAAAGTTCTAGTGCAGTAATCTTCCTAATTGCTTTAATTTTACATGCACCATCGAGTCACTTCGAATTCTGCCTGTCTGTCAACATTTTTTGTGTTTCTAGTTTTAATAGGCGCAGATAATGGTTGCAATTTACATTTTTTAGTGTTTTTCTGGTTGTGGTATTGTTTTTAACTATTGATTACTTCGTTACATAATTTTAGTTAACTGTAGAAATGCAATTTTGTGATTTTCAACATATTATGTTTTTTAGGCGCATCTGAGCATAAGATGCATTATCAATATATGACCATTTATGCTTTTATTTTTTTTTTATATAAGGTGCACTAAATTAAATCTTGAAAAGTATATTCTTATCCATACAAAAGACGCACCTTCATTTTCTTACGAAATGAAAAATATTTTAGGTGTTCCTTATGCTACAAGAAATATGTTACGTTGCCTGAGTGATGTGATTTCAGTGTTTAGTTGAATTGTTGATACCATTGATTATATTGCTTGTCTGATTTTCGGCAATATTATTTTTCTCTATTCATAGCACAATCGTAGGATCCCAGTTTTTTTGTTGATTTGGTATTTTTTTTTAAATAATGCAATTGTGAGCTCATGGTTTACTGGAAGAACCTACATTTTCTTACGTACATTGAAGTACTCAATTGTTAAAACCATATATGAAATAAAACTGTACCAGATGTTTGGTTTTAAAATTCATTGTTTTCAACACAGTTTTATTTTGTTAAGTCTTTCTGTTTTTGCTATAAGCTGGCATATTTAACTGATTCTAAGAAAACATCGTAGTGTTGGTATGCAATTACCAAATTGCTACAACCAAAAAATGATTTGGGTCGTGGCGACCACAACGCTTTGGGTCATGGCGACCCAAATTGTTTAGGTCGTGGAGACCAAAATTACTTGGGTTGTGGAGACTCAAACTGTTTGGGTCCTGGTAACCCAAACAATTGGGGTCGTGGCAACCCAAATTGTTTGGGTTGACGTGACCCAATTTGTTTGGGTCGTGTCAACTGAAATTGTTTGGGTCATGGCAACTCAAATTGCTTGGGTCGTGTCGACCCAATTTGTTTGGGTCGGGGCGATCTAAATTTTTTCGGTCGCGGTGACCCATATTGTTTTCGTCGCAGCAACCAAAATTTTTTTGGTCATGGCGACCCAAATTTTTTAGTTTGTGGTGACTCAAATTTTTTGGGTCGCGGTGACCCAAATTGTTTGGGTTGCGGCGACCCTAATTGTTTGGGTTGCAGCGACTCAAATTGTTTGGGTCGAGGCGACCCACATTTTTTGACTCAAAAATTTGGAGTGGGCACGTCTGTAACCAAAATTTTTGAGTCGTTTTTGACTACATTTTTTTGGGTCGTCCTGACCCAAAAATTTTTAGAGTGTATAGTAATATATTTGAGGCTATATAATCTCGATATGCTTTCCCTGGTAACACTCTATTACATTTCATTATCACACACGTACTTTCTTTTGAATTTACATGCAGAATAGGCTCGGTCATGTTTTGCATTAGCTACTCAAAATTATTTGATAACAACGTAACGCAACCACAAACCATGAGATTTGCAAACTTTCTTATTTCAGTTGTTGTAAATTTGAACCCCTTTTTGTATTGAACTTAGCGTAGTCGTATGCAGTACAGCAAAATGTTTTAGCTTTTTATCAGATTAGTTTATTGATTGATTAGGATTCATTCAAATTACGAATTCTATTTTAGATAGATCTAAAGAGGGCCAATTGTAGTGCCGAAAACGTTTGCTTAGTAATTTTTTTTAATTGTAAGTAATGTAAATACAAGTTACAAGCCCATAAATGCTTTAGATTTTATGGTGCTGAATATTGCTATTGTTTGGTACAACTCAAAGTTGCTTGTGTTTGGTTCCCCAGATTCCTTATCATGATTCTGGATGGTTTAGTGCTTTGCTGTTTGTACCGCCTGCACCGAAAGTATTTACAAAAAATAAAAACAACAATTTTCTCCAATGCTTTTTGCCCCTCATTCTCTGATTAGAGCTTTCACACAATGCCATAAAGTGATGCCATAAATATAAAGTTTTAATGTGACTTGGTTTAGTTGGCTAACACATTGCATTATTTTTCAAATAAAGAAAGAAAACAACCAATTGACTGACTAGCAGTTATGTTGTCTTTTGTTTGGTTATTTTCCTTTTTAACCAATCAAAAAATAATGCTGTCTCGAGCAGAGGATAGGATATTTTTGAAAACTTGTAGATTACGAAGGTAAAGCCAAGGACTTTAGCTTCGAGGCCAAGGCCAAGGACTTCAAACTGTGTCCTTGAAGCCAAGGACGTCCTCGAGGACTCCACCTCTGTTAAGGGCTAATTGTCTAACATGGCATTGCCAAGTTTGGCATTTTTATCTTTTTCTTATATTAGCCTTCGGGTACTCTTGAAATTTGATATGTCTTGCTGGAGTACTTCGAAATAAAGATTTTATATTTCGGATTTCGAATTAAACACATCGCTAAATCTTATCCCCTAACCACTGCAATAACCAATAATACCCAATAAAGCTTGCTGCACGTCATTATGTCTGCATAAAAAACTAATTGTATCTCGAATAGCACCCAGCTTTCTCAATATCTAAATGATGTCAATATAAACCGTATATCATTCACAGAAAATCAATAAAGCGAGCGAAGTTAAACCCCTCGCGAAGAGCCATATTGAAAATCATGCAAATCGTATCACTGAATCAACTTTTCGTGGAAATCAGAAAATGCAGTGATCTCTGCATCAATGGCAATATCCGGAATAAACACCTCGACACTGCTGTCGCTACAGCTAAGTTAAACCAGTCAAAAAAATCTGTTTAGATAAAAAAATTAGTAAATTACGTCAAAATTAAAACAGCTTAGTTAAACTGTTAGATGCAAAAAGCAAATTAAAAAAGGCAGAAATTTAATTGAAGCAAATTCTAGTCCTTCACAAATATTTTAAACCACACACATACAAAATAGCGATTGGCGATAAGTAATTATTTCCAATTAAATATTTCACAATTTATGAATTCAAATTAAACGCCAAAACTATGAATCACAAGCAAAAAATACTTTCAAGTTACGAAAAAGAAAGAATTTACTTTTGAGAAAAAGAGTAAAAAAAGTACTTTCCTTCAACCAACCAAGGCCAAACTCCCATCAAAGTCTAAACTGACAACCAAATTATTTTCGGCAATAAAACGGGCGGAAATTGACCAAAGGCATTGGTTGAGTGAGAAGTGCAGCTAGCGTCAATCCAACAACGAGGGTGCTACGCTTCCTTTGCGTAGCGGTGATTGGGGAGCGGTAAGCAGTGATTGAGCGGTAAGCGATTCTTAGCTGGTTCCTAAACGCGAGGACAACCAACCTTCTGTTTTCGCAAATGAGTGTGACCCCATCGACTTCTACGACCCAATTCGTAGTTCGTCGTAATGCGGCTTCCCGTCCTTCTCGGAAACCGCTTTTCGATATCCATCGAATCAAACGGCACCTACTTCTCTAAAAAATACTGCCAGTGCAGCAATTCTACAACATAAAACAGCTCAACCTGCCGTGCAAACCAACACTGTCGTGCAGAAACGTACTGTACATAATTCAAAACATCGGTCCAACACTTCAGTTTTGCACTAAGATCCAAACGGAACACACGTGTGTGTATATTAGGACATAGGCACGTCGTCAATGTCGTGAAGGCACAAGAGAAAAAGCGGAAGAGTTTCCGCAAAAACAAGCTTGCAAAACGCGGTAAAAAAATACCAAATTATTCTAATCCAACAGTTCGTTGCCTAGCAAAAAATCCAAGTCGTACAAAAGTAAGGAGAAACGACCAAAACTACGTAACTTGGCGTAGAAATACGTTTGCACTCGAAAATACATAACAAGAAAATCCTGACATGTCAAAAACTATGACAAATTCAAAAATACCAAACACTACTAATTAAACAGAGGATATCCAAATTTCCCAACAAAAACTACAGTTTGGAGTAAACAATTGATATCATGGTAAATTTTTCTTTAAAAAACAGAAACAAGTTTACCAAAATTACGTAATGTGAAAGTTACTGTAACTTTATTGTTTGTCTGTAACGTTATTTTGCCTACAACGTCACATTTTGTTGGGTCCAACTGAATTGTTATTTTTGCGTACATTTCAGTTCGTGTGTAACGCGTCGTTAGCTTCGGATGCTCTGGAGCCAGTTTAAATGGATTTATTAAGTCAAAATAAAACCAAAATTTTGTCAAAATAGTCTGTGGCTAAATATTCTTTTATCAAAAGCAAACAAAGATTTGCTTTTTTTTCTTCTAAATATTTAATCAGCAATCTAAATTTAATACGCAGCAAGTTAGAAGGAAGTCTTGCAAATTGCAATTCAAACTCTGTAGAAAGTATCGTGTGATGTTTTAGATCAATCAACCAATATCTGGAAATAGCAAAGTTTTACCAAATGGGTTGAAAAAAATATTACCAAATGCTTGTCTTTGTAATATTTTTTTCAACCCAATTGGTTTTATTCTTGTCTCGAAAGTTGCATTTTTTAGTGATTTAAATCAAAGTAGTATTTCTCTCAGTTTTCAGAAAGTATCGATCCGTTAATAAACAGAACAGTTACTTTAGCTATCAACTGTGACTCCATTCATGCGCATGGATGCAGCACCGATGGGGTCTTCGAGATACTCTCCGGTGACAGTTTAGTTCAAGTGTATTGTGAATTTGATCGAGAAGGCTACAATTGGATGGTAAGTGAACATCTAGCAAAGTAAGACTTTAAAAGCAGATCTAGACTGCAAATCTTGACTGCACCTATAACAGCTGTATTTCGACCAATGATGATTGCAATAATCATTTTCAGCCAGGGCATGGTATGTAATGGAATAGAAGACAAATTTTCCTTATTCTATACAGGCAATTTTCTTCCATTCCATATTCCATTCCATACTAAAATTTTCTTCCGTATTCCGTTCCATACTTTCATATCAAGAAAAGTTTTAATTGAAAGCAACACGAAATTTGTTTTGTACTTTTGCAACGTGTAGCGTACTTTGCAAGTAGCCGGCGCGAAGGTAAGCAGGTTGGTACGATGCATCTCATTCATTTTTGAAGCACAATTGCAATGTCTCACCATTAAAATTCAATCAGCGTGAAAATATCAACCACTTACTCAGCAGAAAATAGGTTTACCGTTATGCACAGGGTTTAATGATTGCAGATTTGCTATCATCACACCAACTATGAAATTTAGCATAGCCAAACTGCCAAAAACATTTCACAAACTAACAAAAAAAGCTTAAGCGTAAAGAAAACAACAACAAAGAATTAAGCTCAATCGACTAGATGAAAGTTTGCTAAGGAGCAAACTTTTGCTGAAGAGCAACTAGATGAAAGTTTACTGAGGAGCAAGCACTTAGAACGACCGACACATATTAAATAATGAGAATTGATTTTTGGGGGGCCTATATGGGGTTTTCCGAGTGGGTGGTACCCCCAAACAACAACAAAATATTTGTCTCTTGGACATGTACTGATATCAAAAAAACTAACGCCCTAGCTTGAGTCGTTGAAAAAATTGATTTTTGGGGTGATCCATTTGGGGGGTTTCCGGAAGCTGTGGTACCCCCAAACTATATCAAAACATTTGTCTCGTAAACATCTGCTGACATAAAAAAAAACTAACGCTTTAGCTTGAGCCGTTTAAAAAATTAATTTTGGGGGGATCCGTTTGGGGAGTTTCTGGAAACTGTGGTACCACCAAACTATATCAAAGCAATTGTCTCTCATGCCGTATCTTGACGTGTTCAAAAAATTAATTTTTTGGGAGTCCATTTGGGGGATGGTACCCCTAAACTTTGTCAAAGTATTTGTCTCTGAAATATCTACTCGTATCAAAAAAAAAGTATCACCCTAGCTTGAGCAGTTCAAAAAATTGATGTTTGGGGAGGTTTCAGGGGTACCCCAAAACTATGTCAAAACATTTGTCTCTTCAAATATGTACTAATACATAGGCGTCGATTATTTATTGATTAAGCAAATTCCGAGGGGGCGAAACGTTTTTGCGAAGTTTGCTTTAACTTAATGATTCTATTTCAATCAGGAATTTTACCCCCAAATCAGGTGAAGACCAAAAAAAGAAAAAAGATGTTTGCATTCTGATTCTATCTCAGTCCGAAATTTTGGATTTCTTGTAGCCAAGTGGGCATTACTTGCCAAAAATTGAGGGGGCTAGACAAATTTTTCCCCCTTCAGTGTCAGACACGAAGGGGCACCGCCCCCCGGCTCCCCCCCACAATCGACGCCTATGTACTGATATAAAAAAAAACTATTTCCCTAGCTTGAGGCGTTCTAAAAATTGATTTTTTAGGGCCTCATTGTTTGGGGGTTTCTGGGGGAATGGCCCAAAAAAATTTTGGAAGACAAAATTACGTTTGCAGCTCAACAACTTGACCCAAAAATTACATTGCGATTTTTTGTGGTTTACGACAAAAAGTGCGTTCAAGATTTAGAAAGAAAAGAAAAAAAACAAAAACAAAAAAGTCATCACGGCCAAATGTGGGTTGGTAGGGACAAAAAGGTATTTTACGAGATATAACCATGTGAAATATTATTTGTCGTATTTAAGCTGTTTTTGAGTAAGACCGCTTTATACGCCAAACTTGGGGACGCTTTTCGGGTAATGAAACTGAAGTCACGTGACTTATTGCCTCAAATTTGGTACAAACATATTACTTATTAATCTCAAACTGCTTTCAAAATTTTATACAGCTAAACCTAATCGTTCTTCAATTATAAGCAAAAGTCTAAAACTTCGTACTTGTTAGTTTGAAAATTGCGGAGTAAAAACAAAAAAACACGCGATGCGAGTGTTGGTTGTTCCAATGAGCATATTCTATGGTCTGATGATGCAATGCCTACACTGTTTGCACAATGCTCATGACCTAATTATCTGATTAATTTGTCGACCGACGATTAGCTGCCTAACGCTTTCACATATTTTTAGTTATCACTATAAGTATTTATTATTCTGTAAATGCCCTGTGCAAAATCTAGGTTGGAATTGGTATGGAAGTATGGAAGATTATCTTCCATTCCATTTTTGAAATCTTCCATTCCATTCTGGCATTTTCCATATTCCATACCAAAATTTATGTTCCATTCCATCTTCCATTCCATTTCCATTCATAACATGCCCCGTTTCCAGCTAATATTTTCGCTAGTTTAGGTGAAAACACTGCAAACGAGGTAACGCAATGGAATAATAGTTATGCTTGCCGAATTAAAATTTTTAGATATAATACCAAACAATTTTTTTCGCTCATGAATAGGCTTAGTAAATTGGTTAATGGTTATCATAACACAGTACATGTCATTGGTAAAAATTAAAAATTTAACACCTCACACTTAGTTTCACCCGTAAACGGAACCATCAAGGGTGTCTGCCACAAGCAACACAAATTTTAAAATCTTAAATTTAAATTCTGGGGCTAAGCAATTGATTTCTCGTTCCGGTTTGGGCGCCATTGCCGCCTCCTGGGCAACCCAAAGTCATGTTGATAGTTGTATATATTTAGAGTAAAGACGATCAAATATAACGTCATCCAATTTTTTTGTTTGCTCAGGTTTTTCAACGACGAATCGACGGATCTGTTGATTTCTTTTTGTACTGGAATGACTACGTGCGGGGATTCGGAAATAAACACGGAGAGTTTTGGTTGGGTGAGTTAAGCAACGTATTTTTACATAGAAAAATGTAACAAAGTTGTAAATTTTTTTAGCATGTAGTCTTATCGAATTTTTGAGAACACGGAGTATGTCGCATGTACACCAGCAAGTACCGGTATAATTTTACTTAAAATTTGTATATCCTAAAGCCATCATCAGTTTTTATTCAAATATGTTTCTCAGGACAATCTTCAGCGTTGCATTTCAGAGCCTATTTTACATCAGCAGTTAAATAATTTTTCTTCAAGTAAATATCAAATGCTACTTTTAAGGTAGTATTGCGCAGATATTATAATCTGGGACATTCTAATCAAAATTGTTGCAAAAACTTAACTTGGTTTTGTCAAAAAATAATAATAGTAATTAAACCAGGGGTTCTCAACCGAGGGACCACGGGACATTAACTAGAGTGCCACCACTAACAGTAACTGTCTGGACAATTAGACAAAAAAGTGGCTGTTCGTATTCCGGCCAAATACAGTATCAAAGTGCAGTGAAGGCCTTTTTTTATCTTTAACCTACTTCGGGGAAAAAATCCTTTTAACTTGCGGCGAAGAGAAAAAATATATTTAAAGTGCGGTAAAGGCATTTTTTTTTTATCGTCAATTGATTTTACATGTGGACAGAAAATTTATTGCTGAGCAGGGGGCCACTGGTGTTAAGAGACTCTAGCAGGGAGCCACAAACCATAAAAGGTTAAAAGCCATTGAACTAAACGATTTGATTAATATATAGGTCATCTCTTTACTAGAGTAAGCGATTGTCACAGCATCTACAAAAAGCTCTCAATACCAAAGCAGAGCTATTATCTAGGTGAAGCTATTCACCACGAGCTATAATTTGCGACAATTAGTTTTATGTTTATCACAATCATCAAGCACGTTAAATTTCTGCAAAAGAGCAAATGCATCATATATCAAAGAATAGGTGTCATAACTTCTTATTTAATGCAAATAACATTACCACTTACCATGGAAAAGTTGCAGTCCATCCTTGAATTAAATCTGCTTTTGTCCTGTACTGAAATCCGATTCTAGAACATACTCACTCCGATTATGTTATTCTCCGCAGTACAAAATAGGAGCAAAAATACTAATCAAGAATCTGTTTTACAGCTTGATTGGACTACAGAGAATAACATAATCGAAGTGAGTATGCACAAGAGAATAAGGGGCAATAGCAGATTCAAATAAAGGATGGACTACAACTTTTCCATGGTAAGTGGTAGGGGAGAAGGTGGTAATATGGGATGAGTTTTGTTTTAGCTTCGTAACTTTTTTGTTTTTCAAAATAATTCCATTTAAAAGCGTCCAGATGCTAGAAATTAATATAAGGTTACCGCCCGAATCGTTCATTTGAAAGTAATACCTGATCCAGTTTTTTATCTCTGCGCATTTTACCAAGCACTTCAAAAACTGAGGGTTAAAAAAATGGGGTTGTAATATGGGACACTGCACAGTTTATATTTTTCTATAAGAAAAGATTAATGCCATTGATCTTTTTTTGTTTTTCCAAAGTAAAGTTTGTTGAAACAAAGCACAGATAACCAAAAAGTAACGATTAGCACTAATTTTGGGAATGCTGTCTGGTCACTAAAAGGTTCAAAGTAAAACGTTGTAAATTTTAGTTGTTTTTTATGGAAATGACCCACTGTAAGTTTACCCCTGATAAAGTACCTTTCAATAGTAGGCTCAATACAGTTAGATTTATTACAAACAGGGTCTTCCATCAAATTGAATTCACAAACAGAAACAATAACGAAAATTACAAACTGCATTTACAAAGTTAGATTGAAACGTTCAAAATACAATCGAGTCTAAAACGTTCAAGCAAAACTTGCAAAAGAAATTAGTCTGTTTCTCATGGATCACAGTCATCAATTTTTAACAACAGATAACTGCAGGAGTAGGAATATGCAAGCAAACGTCGCAAGTAAATGAGTCGGTTTCCTAAGCACTGCATAAAATCGTTGCATTTAATACATTGAATTCGCAATTCCTGTTTATTAGATTTGGAAAATCTTTCCCCACAAAAGAGGTATTCAACATCTTCTGCAGCTTTGGGAGAATATTCACCTACAAGTTCATCTAGTGGTAGGTCGTCTACACTGTCTGGAAAGAAGATCACATTTTCTTCACTGTCGGTGTCATTGCTTCCCATAGAAAACAACACTCTCGCTACTTCTGAAGTGGATTTCTTTTGCATTTGTTTCTTTTTTCTTTTTCTAGCTGGCTCACTGATTAATCCGCTAGTTCCAGGATGATCGTCTTCAGCATTAAGGCTCATCATTCTCGGCGCATTATTAGCTGATGGGAAGGTTTTGCCACCTTTAGATTTATCAGTTTTCTTCTTGGTTTGCTTTTTTTTTTTTTTTTTGTTAATGAATCCTTCAAGACCTTTTGGTATGGAGATGCACTTAAAGCAACAGCAGGCCTATTAGCAGCTACGGTTCGTGCGCTCCAGACGTTGCCTTTCTTAGTGGTTGTGGAATTGGAGAAATATCTTCAGGTTGAAGAAGCACTGAAAAGGGTGAAGAGGCTTGGTCATTTGGCAAGGAAGAATCAGGTGGAGTCTCATTAGGCTCAGGTTGGTCTTCTTAAACTCCAAAGAAATCATCTGGGTTAGATACAGCTTCAAGTAATTCGGATGTCTCGTTTGTATCCTGGCTTTGTTCAACGTTATTACTTGTGCCTAAAACCTGAACATGGCGTTGCTCTTCTTCAGCAAAATCTGCATCAGTGAATATGTTTCGATTTAGCGGATAAATTCTGGTGCATTTAAAACCACTCACTGCAATCTCTCCTGTTTGGTCCTCAGGGAAGCATTACCAAGCTTCTCAGCAATGCCGAATATGTCGATTCCTGCGCCAGTTTTCAGTAATCGTCTAATTTCTTCACTGTCATGAGTTTTCAAGGGTCCCATAAAAGTGCGATCCTCAGGCTGGAGACGATGGGTTGTCTTTGGAGGTAAGCATACAAGGCTGATATGATTTACTTTTACTTTTTCGATGATTTCCATATTACGTGTTTGAGAGTAATGCCCACCCAGGATGAGCATGATGGTTGATTCAGCTGATGGCCTAGTATGCTGGATAAAGTGAACTTGCCACTTGGTAAACAAGTTAAATTTGAATCCAACCTGATGGATGGCATCTTCCCGATGATCCTGGTGGCGCTCCTTTTATCAATGTTGGAGAACAATTCTTTCGAGGAAATATCAACATGGGTGGCACGTAATCTCCTCCTGCTCCCATGCACGCCTCAATAGTAACCAACTTTCCTCTTTCAGCTGCCTTAAGAGCTCCAGTCTGCTTCTTTTCTTTCATTCCAACAATCTGTGGGTATTTTTTGTACTATGCTGAGTCCGGTTGCATCTACACTGAAAATTCTATTGGGAGGATATCGGTGCTTTTTATATTCGGCGTCTAATGTGTCAAAATTTTTTTTCACAGATTCTTTATTGAAGCCTAAGGTACGACCACGAGATGTTGCTTCTGGTTTTCTAATGGAAATACTGGATCTGTGCCTATTCAAAAAATGATCAAGCCAAGCTCTTCCAGCAATCTCATTTTTGAATGGATGTTTAATGCCATGTTTTTCAGCTAACGCAAAAGCCATCTCTTGCACATCATTTCTCGTAAGATCTTGATAACGAGATTCCATCACCATGCAGTATTCAACTATTTGCTTTTCTAATGCTGCTGGAAAAATCGGTTTCCGTCCTAATACTTCATTTGCCAAATTTAGTGGATCGGATCCACTTAAACTTTTCTTCATCTTGCTCGCTAGTGTTGATTTAGGGATGTTAAAGCACCGAGCCTCTTTGAGGAGAGTTTTTTGTTTTTTGCATGCTGCTTTGATGGCACTTTCCATATGCTCTGGAAGCCATTGTTGTCTAACATTTTTGCTCACTGGACCAAGCTTTGTTCTTGGCATAGGCTTATTCTAAAACACGATTTGTGATTAGTAAGCTAATGCAGTGCTTGTGTACCAACAGAGCACCTCAGCTATAACACAACAATCTTACTTCAATAAAAAAAAAACTAGGTCGAATAGGCTGTTTTGGGAACAATATATAGCCTACAAAAATGGCTCCTCTACCAGCAATTGCAAATATCGGCACTGCTCTTCAACTTCAACCGAATTCGTCGTCATCATTTACATATGAAACGGACGGGTGGTAATGTGGGACAAGCTAAACACAAGTGATTATAATATGGGATAGCCTGTCCCATATTACCACCTAAAAACCATTTTGTAAAAATTACATTTTGACCTTAAATCTACAAACAATTGTCTAATTTTCACCAGTTGTGGTGCACTTGCAAGCTATGGACTAGTCTAAAACGCATTCACAAATGTCTCTACTTATCTATTTTGTTTGCTACGTGTTAATTGGTTGGTTTTAATTGCATCAGCTCCTCAATCAATAACGCGTTTAACCAGATTCAAATTTTAATTCCAACTTCAATGTATGATGCAACGAAGCGATCCAAACAAACGATGATAACCGAAGCGATGAAAAACGGAGTTCTGATAAACGATTTTAAAAACGGTTTCTGAAAATGCAATTCTTATAAATAATTTTACCGACATGTAAGCACAAAAAATTCATACTGGAAAATGACATTTCTAGTCTTGCATCGTAACAATGTGCACTTAGTTATGAAGTTAATTAAAGTTAACAATGTTTAAACCCACAAAATTCATTTACATAGTGTGTATGTACGTAGCGGAACCTCCCATTATAGCATCATATAAGACTTTCACAACAATTATCTTTAGTGCTACTGCATTAAACAGTAGGATTATAACCGTAGAAGTAAACATTGAATATTTCACTTACCAATGACTTTTTAGATGCAGAAGTTCATTAATTCATTTTTAGAATTTCATTTTTAGAATTTTAGAATTTTTTAGGATTTTAGAATTTTTAAATTTAGATTTTAGAAGAAATTCATTTTTAGAATTTCATTAATTGGATCAATATTGTGGCTCGAACTTGGAACGGCTAATCAAACTGTCTGACTAACCAAAAAACGGGGGAAGTCAGCTAAAGCGAAAAGGATGCCAACAAGCACCAAAAATGGGCAACTTGGCTCCAAACTAATCTGAGCTCAAAGCTCTAAACATGGACAATTTTGCAGTTTCAAAAAGGTTTCTAGAATACGGACAATTTTTCGTCCTAAAAAATCCATGACTTGAAATGCTTCGCTTGGTGACTCGTTTCTTCACAAAAGTGCCTCTGCACTCTACAAAAATTCTTGCTGAGTGATTTTACCGTTGCAAGTTCTAGCTTTTAGAATTGCGAAATTTGCACCGCGGTAAATCTAAAATGCAACTTAGTAGCACGTCACACAAAATTAACCACAGCCCCGAATCAAATCAAAAAAGTGCGCGATTTATGCCGCAATGGCTGGTCACCGAATTGGCATTACTAACCATCGGAGTTCTAGACTCGGCAAGGACACAAAGGTCGCGAAAAAAACTGAAATGGACTAACACTGCGTTACATAGAAACTTACCTTTAAAAAACTTTAGAGTAGCCCAAAACAAGAAACCTTGTCTCACTTCACTAAAAAACAAGTAAATTTTCTGTTAAAACAACAAGAGATGATAAAATGATGTATAAAGCTTAAGACTTATTGCGTCATAGTTTCTTTTGTTGCATCAACAAAGATAATAATCAGCTGTCCAGTATTACAACCCGCCCCGTATTACCACCTTCTCCCCTAATGTTACTTGCATTAAATAGGGAATTATGACAGCTATTCATTTGATGTATGATGCATTTGCGTTTTGCACAGATTTAATGAGCCTGATGTTTGTGATAAAGGTGAAACTAACAGTCGCAAATTGTAGTTCGTATTAAATAGCTTCACCCAAGTCATCTCTTAATATACTTTATAAAAAAAAAGGTCTTTGAGCACGTATTCAAATCCAAAATTGAATGGTTTCAAATTTTTAAATTGCTTAGTTTGACGTTAAATAGCTTTAACGGAAAAGACTTGGACTTTACAGGAAACAATTTAACTGTGGTAACATGATAGCCTCAAATTTGCGTACGTAGTTTCAATCCAGCTTAGTTACCTGGTAGGTCCCAGGGTTAGAGGATGTCTTTTTGCCAGGTTTCTGCTGTGATTTTGACGAAAAAAGAGCTTTTGAAAAATAAAATTAGGCTTCTTGGTATGAATTTTCTTTTTTCAGCTCAAAGATATTTAGTTTGGTATATCTAAAAAGAAACTTAAAAAAAAACTAGGCTGATCGGAAAATATTGATGATATTGGCTTATGGCATATAGGCCTATCTAGTCGTTATTTGGAATCATTAGAGTAAATTTTGTCCGGCATGAAAACGCAGTGGGCAAGATGAGACTTTACAGCTTTTAAAAATTTACTACTATTTTGCTTAACTACTTGTAGGTCAGTAGGCCTAGGAGCTAGGCCTAGTGGCAGCCTAATGCAGGTAGTGACTAATCTAATTAGCAAAAAAATTTTAAGTTAAGGAGAGTAAAACAAAAAAAAGAGTATTCATTTGCGCATTTTTCCTTGTTTTGTTTTTAAAGGGTTTGGATTAGGTTTAGGTTTAGGATAGCTTATGCATTAGGGTGGAGTGAAAAATTTTTTTGTTTTTCGTTTGGAATACAATAGTAATAAAAAGTTGCTCCGCAGCAATGATTTCAAAATGGTACAAAAAATAATCAAAAATTTCAAAGTCTTCAGGTGCCCCCAAAGCCATAAAAATTTGATTTTTTGCTGATTTTTTTCACATTTTTGCATTAACGGAAATCGTAATAAACGCAAATGCCCGCTCAGTTTTCGCACGCTATCACTTTAAAAAGCCTTTTCAGCGATTTTTATTTGCAATAAAAATTGTTTTCATTTATGAATCAAAAACTTTCAGGCGCCCAAAAAACAACCGAAATTGGTCATTTTTTTCTATATTTTGCATTAATTTTAGTCAAAATTTAACAATACAATAAAATAAGATACTTTTTGCAATAAGAATTAATGTTTACATACTGAGCTTTAAATGGTGCATTGAAAAACCTTACTACTTTTAATCTCACTAAACACTGAGGCCCGGTCTACTACAGGCATAAAATTGTGATCGTGTAAAAAGATAATTTGGTTTATTTTTTGAACCAGAGGTCACCAAACTACGGCCCGCGGGCCAGATCCAGCCCGCAAGCTGATTTGATCCGGCCCGCCACATGTTGCCGAAATAAAAGGTGAACTAAAAAAATACGAAAAAAGTTACGAATTTTTTTATCAATACTGACGTTTTTGTTGAGACACACGCAATCTACTAATGATTTTTTGGTTCCGTTTCTTTTTGTGTCACCACAAATTTTGTTGTTAAAAACACCATTGTTTCACACCTGTAATATCTCTGGTTTTGAGCAGACTTTGAAGCATATGCAGGATGATTGGTACAGTACCAGCGCTAAATAATTAACTTTTGGGTTGTGTTGTAATACTGTACTCTTTAAATGACTACCAAAAAAGAAAAGTAGATTCTGATTGTCGGGTGTTTAATAAAAAATGGGAAGAACAGTATTTTTGTGGAAGCCAATAATAGTACAGCTAGTTGTGTGATAAGCATTGAAAGAGTTGCTGTTTTGAAATAGCATAATCTTTGTAGGCACAAAACAGTGCCGCAATCAGGGGCGCAAGCCAAATTACGTAGAACATAGCACTTAAACATTGTTTTAGACTTGACCCTTATTTGCACTTTACCTATAAGAAAGGGGGGAGGGGGCTAAGCAAATTTATTTCTTTCAAATAACTTTTGAATTTTATTAGTTTAGTTCTTTCTAATGGCTCTGAAAACATGCGAAATTTGTTCCAAATGGCGCTAAATTTGCTATTTTTTTCCGAAAAATTACAAAAATTGCCAAGCGGCAGGAGATCCACTCCCAGACCCCCTTGTGTGATGCGGTTTAGTTGCACCAGTTTGTTCAGCACGCTACCTGAGGCAATTTTTGAACAAATTATGCTTTATTTCGTTCAAGCCTCCCTTCTCCTTTAGGCGAGCATGGCAAACTGCTGTTAAAATATTCAATTTGCACGACGTGGTGTGTCGTTACAGCTTTGTTTTCTGTGTACGAGAAACTCCTTTGTTAAAATCGTTTGGACTTAATTTGTTGTTGATTTGTTGCTTGTTGGATTTGTACTTTTTTTTGACAGGGAGTGTATCACCGTAACTTGTAAGATGCTGTTTTCATAGCATTAGGCCACCACAAATTGGGACAGCATGAACCACATTTGCAAACAGCATGAAATAAAAAAAATAATTCTTCACTATTTTTAAAAGAACGTCACAAAAGACGTAAAAAATCTTCATCAACGGTATTTTGTAAATTTCTGTTAAAAATAGTGAAAAACTTATAAGTTACTGTTACAGTTTCCAACATTTTTTGCTGGAAAGTATTATTTTGATGGCAGAAAATATTTTACTATAGTGCGAAAAAGGATTAAACTGATAGCAAGTTCGACCAACAATCATCATAGAAGAAAACATTTCACTTCTTTTTGAGTCATTTTACTTTTTTACCATTTGCTCTACCTATTTTACTCACGTTGCTCCCAAAAATGGTTTAAGTAAAAGGGCAAGAAAAAAATTACTGCAAGAACCGAAATCAAAATTGATAAAACTGCATTATAATCAAATAATGGGAGTAATCAGATACGATGGAACGGCACTAAATACTGATGAAGTTAAGAGGGAGTAATCTAAATATTAGAAACATAGTCTGCAGCGGCCTTTTTAGTTGGCTGGAGTGTCAAGTGCCAACATATAAACTGCTTTAGCGTTATCTTTTGCTTCACATTGACACAGCGACAGAAAGCTTTTAATGTTTTTTTTATATTTTAACCAATTGGCTGCTTGCATGGTGGGAAGGCAGTGCCCCTGGCATACCGACTTATTGTTTTAAATAAACTAACAATATCCTTTTATACCACTGTACATAATTTTATGTCCAGTGTAGTAGACCGGGCCTCAGTGTTTAGTGAGATTAAAAGTAGTAAGGTTTTTCAATGCACCATTTTAAAGCTCAGTATGTAAACATTCTTATTGCAAAAAGTATCTTATTTTATTGTATTGTTAAATTTTGACTAAAATTAATGCAAAATATAGAAAAAAATGACCAATTTCGGTTGTTTTTTGGGCGCCTGAAAGTTTTTGATTCATAAATGAAAACAATTTTTATTGCAAATAAAAATCGCTGAAAAGGCTTTTTAAAGTGATAGCGTGCGAAAACTGAGCGGGCATTTGCGTTTATTACGATTTCCGTTAATGCAAAAATGTGAAAAAAATCAGCAAAAAATCAAATTTTTATGGCTTTGGGGGCACCTGAAGACTTTGAAATTTTTGATTATTTTTTGTACCATTTTGAAATCATTGCTGCGGAGCAACTTTTTATTACTATTGTATTCCAAACGAAAAACAAAAAAATTTTTCACTCCACCCTATTATGCATTCTTGTAACCATGGTAATTATGTTTTTCTTCGCTGCGTCTACACGAGCGATATTTATGATTGTTGGTTGATTCAAAAATTATTTTGAAAGTGGCAGGATTGCTGCTAATAGCGGAAAAAGAAATGCAAATTACTTTCAATGTAGAAATCGAAAAATTCTGAAACAAGCCTCAAAATGTAGAAAAAAACAACAATTTGTTTGGTATTGCAATAAATGAGTTAAAATTAAACCTCAATGCTGGTTTAAACCACAATATTTTGTTAAAAGCAAGGACTAAATTTTTTGGCCGTGCTACAGCCACCAAAAATGAAAGGATACAATTTTACAAGAGATCCATAATTGGGCTACCGGACAAATCTTAAGTTTTTTTTTTTTCAGTTTTATTCTTTTAAAGTAAGAGCAAATTTTACTTTTTGCTGCGGCAGAAAAGTGACTAATTTTACCTAGAAAATGATAAGTTAAAATAAAAACGCGCTTTCAATCAAGGAAAGTTATCTTCCTATAAAAAGAAGAAAAAAAATCATATTGAAATCGAAAGTCAATTTGAAACTAGATTTTCAGGCACTCAAAATTTACTTTTTTTTGTAATTAATTAGTTTTGGAGCTGAAGCTGTTTGAACCACTAAGCAGATTTTCAATACTTTTTGGCTTATAAATCCAAATCCCGTGGCCTTAGCTTGCCTTAATTTTTAAATTAACATTGTTGTTTATGTGTAACACTAAATCAGGTTTCACATTTTCAAGTTCCACTTTTAATTGTTTCAAAGTTATGTCGTTTCATCCTCTAACCGCAGAAAAATAGCCTGTTTTGCCTAAATATAAAAATTTTAAGGAATTTTCAATGCAAAAAAACGTGGAGGAAATTTTACTACTCCATGCGTGTCCAAATAAATTAATGGCTACTTTATTGGACTTTGAAACACCATGGAATGGAACGTTGCAATGCCCAGTTTCTTATCATTGATCATAAAACTTTAATCACCAATTAGATTTACTATTTTAGGTTTGCAAGCGCTACATCAAATCACAAATTCGGGATCTTACCGACTACGAGTTGATTTGGAAGATTGGGAAAGCAATACTGCTTATGCTGAGTACTCGTAAGTGGTTGCTGTCGCTGTTTGTTCATTAAAGTGGTTGGTTTTCGAAAGTAAAAACTAGTGTCAGAGTTAGTTGCAAACAAGTTCCTAAACTAGTAGAAACAATTATACTAAATTGGAGTGTTAAAAGCGCCCATTTTTTGCAAACCAACTCGATTTGATAACTTTATTTTGCACTTGGAACAAAAAACTTCCCAATTTTTGTGGCTTGCCGCCAAATCAAGCGGCCCTACTAACTTGGACGTTTTTTCTCCCCTATGCAATACAAATGACGCCGCGATATGTTTTTGAGCGTGACTTAGGCATTTTATGATTTATATTTTAAAAACTTGTCAACAAAATTGGGCCGTCTATAACGTCATGTGACGTCAATATGATGATGCCAATAACTTAAAACTAGTTTTTCTGAAAAAAATTGGTAAACACTAATTCACAAGCCAAGTTTGATGTTCCCATGACTTGCGGTTTAGGAGTTAAGCTTGGGGAAATTTTGTCCCGTTCTCCCCACGTTGAATTTGGTGGTCAAATAGTCCATGTTATAAGCTCAAAATGATAAGGAAACCAAATTAAAAGCATAAAGTACAGTTAGGGGTATAACGGTCGAAAATTATACTTCATCTAAGAACAAAAACAATTGACAGAGTGTTATGCTTAGTTCTATTCTAGCATTCGTTTTTGATCTTAAATTATGTACAGCTAGCTGTACAAATCATTGAGTGAAGCTTGAATTTATCTGATTCGAACAAGAGTTTGATAGCAGCGGCTGGATTTTACATCATAACACTGTACTCGTCAAGTGCAAGAACTAAAAGCTAAAAACTGAAAGCCCTACGAACTGTTTCACCCGTATTCCGGTTCATCACAGGTGATTCATTCAATTAAAATAAACACCCTGGATAATTGCAAATATGAGTATAACAGCCTTTAGTAGAAAGTTTAAAATTTTAATTTTTGCATGTTGCAACAATTAAAAAAAACTTTTCGTTCAAGGTCGTTTTCCATTGGAGACAGCAGCAGTAACCACAATTTGAATGTGAGCGGATACAGCGGAACTGCAGGTTGGTTGGTTAGTATTAAGATGGTTTTTATTTGAATAAAAACTTGAGGGAAACCAGATTTTTATCTTGAAGAGAGCAAGCGCTCGAGTCAAGTCAAGTTTATTTTACCATACGTTAAAAAGCACGCAGTCAGGAAGCAGGATAGACCGTGCGGTCATCTATGTCAACTGCACCAAATAGCAATACTTTAAACAGTGTCAGACGTAAATTTAAGCTTGGAGAAAAATTAACACAATTCTACAAAGCATAGTAAAGAAAACAGCTCTTTCTCAAAGCAAACAATATTTACAATATACTCGTAATTCAGCACGACCTTACAAATTTTGAATCAAGTTTCTACTTTCAACTCTTTTCTTTGTAAAATACTCTTTTTTGCATTTTTAATGTTGCGTTGTAAACACCAATGTTTAATATGTGACGTTGACCCAATTCCACTAGAATTTAACTCAAGTTCACTGCTTTGACGACAAATTGTTTGTTTTTGCTGTTATTTAGCAATTACAATGATTTTAATTTTGATGTCTATCTATTTACTTACATTTAATCAATTCATTCTGGAATCGACTCGAAATCTTTATTTTTCCTGCTAAATTGCATCCAATCCATAATAGCAGTGTTGTATAAATTTGCTGTAAATATAAACAACTTTTTATAGTAAAAGCTGAAAATTTCAAAGTAACTGCCGATCAACTTCTCAATGTGATTATTTCTGCGAAAACTAATCAGCTCTTTTTAAGTAAAATCAAAGATTCATCACAAAAAAAGATTTGTCTAAAGGTTTTATTTGCAATGTTGACTTTGCGAATTGGGATTAAACAAAAAAAGAAATACTTGAAAAAAAAAGGAAATTTTTAAATATGTTGTGTTTCAACTTTGCCAATAGCAAAATGAATGCAATTAAAACTTCATAGTGCATTAATACGATCTAAATAATTGAAATAAATTTGTGATACAGTCACAAATTCTGACCGGCCACTTGGTCGAACGGCAACGCGTTTGTCTCTGGTGCGGGAGGTCTGAGTTTCAAATCTTGGTTCGGTCAAATCAGACATAGTGTTGCCAATGATTCACCACAAATACGATATATTTTCGAAATGAGCTGTGTTGCCCGCCAGCGCAATGACGCCGAGATAGGTCCGCAAACTCGTTACACGCCTTGGCGTAATACAGCGAGCATAATAAAAATTTGATTTAAAACAAATTCCGTTCTAACCTCTATATTTGCTAATGAGCGCTATTCATAAACACAGTATCAGTAGTAAAACTTACTGTACATTAAATTCTAGTAGGTTTTTCTGCGAATTCTAAAATGAGAAAGTTTTGTTAATCGGTCGAAATCAGTTTGTATTAAATTTGTCACAAATTTCGGAAAATTTGAATTAAATTTAAAGCAGGGGAAAGCCGCCTCATTTTTTAGTTTCATTTACCCAAAACTTTTCACTCACACAAAGTTGGAGTTGGTATGGCTGAGTAATGCAATCTTGATCTTTACCTGAACTTCATTTTAACTGGAAAAAGCCGAAAACAACTTGCATTTGTCTATAGCATTATTGCAACAAGACGAAGTAAATCACAAGTATGAGGTTTGTTTACAAGTTTTCAAGATCTAGTTTTCACAGTTAAAGGAAGAATTGAAAAAATTTCAATGAGGCAAAACAAACTACGGCAGAGTTGTAAACGAGCCGACTAGCACAGGCCCGAACCCGGAAGCATAAGCCTGAGCTCAAAAAGTGATTTGAAGTCAGAACCAGGCCCAAAAAAGCCTGAAAGTTAAATTAGGTCTAAAAAAGTGTCCACAGTTATTTCTTGTTTGCGGTGAAATTGAACTCCTTACTGCTCGTCAATTGTGATTCATTAACCCGAATCAGCCCAGTGGAACATATATGATACATTATGAGCGGTCGAATTAAATTGTTTTTATTTAAACAATTAACATTTTAAAAACTATTCTATTGAGTTTTTTTAATGTCTGTGACTGCAGTCAAGATGTTCTTTTGGTTTTATTTGGTAGTTGCAACTAGTAGTGTGAAATCAGCCGGACAGATAGAGGCAAAGAAAAATTTTCTGGAAAAATGGCCGCTATGGAAAGATACGTTTTAGTTTTGTTATTGTTTCAAACTTAGAATAACTTTTCGAATTTTTTGTACCTGACTATTGTTGAAGCCTAATAATTATCTAATGCTAACTAATACCAAAATTTGATATTTACTTTTTTCTGCACTTCCGGTATTTACGTTTAAACTTACTGGAACATATATGCACCAATGGGTAGATACGGGTGCATTCGTGGCATGAAATAGTTTCTATTCTGGAAGATGAGGACGCATTAGCAGTAATTTTTATGAAACCAAATGATGGTTGCGCTTCAGATGAAGATTCTGCCAACGAAAATGATGGAGGTCTAATTGACAATTTTTGCGGAAGTCAACTCAATGCACCAACTGAAGCTTTGCTTTCAGATGGGCGTCGAATAAAAATTTGTCAAACTGACCGAAGCAATAAAAACATCGATGCCGAGCAAATTTACAAATAACTAAAGTGGAAACATGGCAATTTACTTCTAATACGAAATTCAGTACATATATTTCCGGAATATAACAAGCATATGGTGGGAACTGATCACCAAGATCAAAACATGAACAAAATATTCTTATATGGGCGAAAGAAAGCAAGTTGTGGATGAACTGCAGTACGATGGCGTTGATCACTGTTTAGTTGAGACACTCGCAAAATTGCACAGAATATCTGCAGGGTTTAATTGTACTAAACGTGTTTCTAGCCATTGCTCTAAATGCAATTTTGGTTTATTTTTAGGGTGTAATTTGTCGTTTCATAAAAGTAAATGCTATACAAAAGCCAACTATATCGAAATAACCGTTTTTTTGAAAAACGCATGAACAACTCTATATTTTGTACTATTATGCAGCATTGCATCTGTGTGTAACCCCATTTTGTACGTAACAAAATACTTTGTTGTTTGTTTTGCAAAGGGATTAAATTAATGTAAACTTGCAACTAGTCAGTCATTCGCAAAATCATTCGCAACTAGCCAGTTTGTCATGCGGACGCTTTTTTTCCGCAACAGAGTGAAGCATTTGAGCGCTGCAGCGGTGAGTGATTGCAACCCATTTGAAAATGCCTCAGCGTCTTTTTATCGAAGAGAAGATTGACAATGCACTGAAAAATTGTAAACAATATTTCTAGTAGATTAGGACATTTGGAGGAAAAGATTACTGGTTTTGATGAACGATTAAAAGAAATTGATGCCAAATTTAGCAAAAGATGCATCGATTTAAAAGAAAATTTATAAGAGTTGGAGCTTGACGTGAAGTTTATCTGCAACAGAAGTTCCGACTTAGAGTCATCTACAACGGCTAAACTTAATAACTTAAAAAAAGAAATTACGATGAATCACGAAATGAATCAAGATTTGCCAATGAGAATCAGAAGGTTAGAAAAGGACGAAGTGATGCGAGAGTTATATTCCAAACGACTCAATATATTGGTAAATGGCTTAAAAGAGCAGGAAAACGATGAAACAAAGGAACAAGCAAAAGCGCTATTGACAATTTTTTGAGTAAAGCGTTGGAAATTATATTAGATTCTATCAAGATCTTTGATCTTCACCGCTTACTTTAACAAAGTTTGACAAAGATAAAATTTTTAAAAACATCAATAGACTTAAGAAATATAATGATGAAAGAAAATCACGTATTTTCATTACGGACCACCTGTCAAAACTATTTTACCACCAAAAAAAGCAACTAATGCCTGAATATGAGGCTGCTAAAGAAGATGGTCATTAGGTCAGGTGGGCAGCATACGATGGTAATTATAGTCTGTATGTTAACGAAAAGAGTATACGACCGCCACGTTAAGCTTATTGCGTGCTATTATAACGTGCAATACTTCTAAATAAGCTTGTTAAAGTTTTAGTTTTTGCATAGCTTTGCTTTATTTTATTTATTTATTTATTTTTGGCATCTACTAGCGGAATTACGTAATCCCGTAGCTGATCTTACGCTATACAGCTATAATAAAATTCTATAACATTATTTTGTCTTAATGTGTGTATGTTTTTTTTTCTGCTTTTGGAATTTAAGTACTGTTTTGCTAATGATCTTGAGCCAGAAGCATCTCTTTCCCGCGTTGAAATTAAAACATATAAAAATGTATATCACTAAAAAAAAACAGTCAGAAATAACTTATGAATAAAAGGGGAAGGCTGTAGAATCAAACCGGGAACACATGCTTTGAGCTCGGGCTCTGGCAAACCAAGTGCGGATTGCTGTGTTTTTTGTTGAAAGATGATCCGCTGCAGCGTTTACCAGCTGCTAATTCTGTGCTAAAACGCGTAATGTCTGCAAGCAAAAAGGCGTTCAATGTACTGTAAGTAACAGGAAGTTGCCTGAGATTCTCGGCGCTAGTCAAGTGGTCAACAACACTGATGGCCTAAATCGTAGCGAATTAACTAATTTGCTTTTTAACTCTTTGGTTGAAAATGTTAAAGAGCGCAAATATTTTGACATTCCAATGTGATCTTCTTCTTTTGTTCAAAATCAAAACTCACTACCCGTTTTTCATGTTAATATAAAATCTCTCACCAAAAATTTTGAGGCCCTGTACGAATTAATAACATCTTTGCCAGTTTCTTCCGGTGTCGTGTGTGTATCAGAAACGCGTATAAAAGGCAATCCCTTGATTAATATTTCAATTCCTAATTATAACTTCTGTCATAAGGACTCGCCAACCAATGCCTACAGTATATATGTATCAAAGAAACATCAGTTCAAAGTAATTCAAGAATTCAAACTGAACTTAAAAAGCTGGGAGAAATTGTGGATAAAACTAACCTCCAATAAACATTCGACCCACGACATCATAATTGGTGCAATTTATCGACATCCAACCAGTGATACTGAAGAATTTTCTGACGCATTGTGCAATTCAATTAGTAAGATCAATAAACACAAAAATTGTTTTGTCTAGTTGGCGACTTTAATATTGACATACCTACAAAACAGAATACAAAGTCAACCGAAACATATATTAACTACTTAGTAAGCTGCGGTTCGCTACCAATTATTACCTGACCCACAGGCGTAACAGAAAAATCTTCAACTATTATCAATCGCGTACGATACATCCCACACGCTTAATCCTGGAGTAATCCGCTGCAACATCTCTGACCATTATCCAATATTTTGCTATGTCACCGGACGTTCCATTAAATCTAAACCCCAAACTTCCTTTTTATTCATAGATAAATCGCAATTTAATGTTGACTCTTATTGCGAAGAATTAAATTTTACAGTTAGCAATTTTTTAGTCAACATATAAGAATTAAACAAAAATAACTTTGATGTTACATTTGATGCATTCGTAACACTAATACTGAACGTTATAAACAAACATGGTCCCATTAGACGTCTCTCTAGAACAAAACAAAAATTGAATGGCAAACCCTGGATATCTAAAGATATATATGGACATATTTATCGCAAAAGGTAAATGTACAAATCTAACTACATTAGAGGTAATGAAGCTACGAAAATAGAATACAAAAAATTTGCTAGTAACTTAACAAAAATGAAGACTTTTGCAAAAAAAAATATTAGGCAAATGAGCTGGAAAATAGTAGAGGAAACCCTCGAAAAACGTGGGAGCTACTTTGCACATTGCTTCCAGGAAAGTCACATTGTTCTATAACCTTACCAACCAATATCAATCTTAATGGTTGCAGCATAAGTAACAAGCAGCGAATAATTAACGAATTTAACGTTTTTTTTTTCTCAAAAGCAGGTGAAAATTTGTCTAATAACTTCCACAACAATGCCCCATACAACTTTAAGCAGTTTCTTACTAATAAGGTGGATTTTTCCATCTTCATGGAGCCACCTCGTATCAACGAAGTACTAAATCTAATTAATTCTTTAAGTTTGCACAAGTCGGTCGGACGCGATAACATTCCACAATATTTCTTGAATGTTGCCTCGAATATTATAACTCCAGCCTTGAGTTATGTTTTTTGATAATGCATTTTTGTTGGGAATATTTCCGCAAAGCTGTAAAATAGCTAAGGTAGTTCCATTGTTTAAATTGGGTAACACAGAAAGCCAATCAAACTATCGACCTATATCCATATTAACATGTTTCTCAAAAACATTAAAAAAGTTGATTTACACACGACTCTCTGTATTTTTTAAAATCATTCCGTATTCACGAAAACGCAATACGGATTTCAAAGTGATAAATCTACAACACACGCGGTATTGGATGTGATCACTACTGTTTATGATCAAATGCACAATAATGAATATACTAGCTTGACCCTATTGGATTTTAAAAAAGCTTTCGATACTGTAAAACACTCAATTCTTATAAAAAAATTAGAACACTACGGAATTCATGGCGTTACACTTGATCTTTTAACCTCATTTTCGACAAACCGAAAACAGTATGAAGCCCACAAAGATAACTTTTTAGGTGTAGCAATTAACAAATTTGGAGTACCTCAGGGAAGTAACTTTGGGTCTTTGCTCGTTTTGATTTATATCAATGATATATCCAATGCTCTAAATTCAACGCCCAGGTTATTTGCGTACAACACAAGCATAATAATCCATCAATCTAATCAAACAGCATTAACTGAAGAAACAAATAGAGAATTAGCAAATGTACATAACTGACCCAAGCAAACAAATTAATGTAAATCCTCAAAAATCATCATCTTTGGTAACACCTCCAAAAACAACAAACAATACTTGCGACATAGAAATAAGCTTCGACAATTCAATTATAGTTTTACAGGACAGTGTAAAATACCTTGGCATTACAATTGATTCAGGATTAAAATTTAATTTGCACATTAAGACTTTGGAATCTAAAACAGCTAGATCTATTGGGGTTATTTCCTAACTAAAACAAATCCTACCTGCATCAGCGTTACGAACTTTGTATTACTCAATGATTCATTCTTATCTCCTATATCTCCTATATGTATTACTCAATGATTCATCCTTATCTCCTATATCCCTATATCTCCTATATCTTCTATATCATTCTTATCTCCTACATCTCCTGTAATTTAGGGTTCTACTTTTAAAACATATCTAGGAAATTGTCCTATTGCAAAATAAAGCGTTGAGAATAAAAGCAAGATGTAATTGGTTAGACAATGCAACTCAATATTACGCAAAATTAAATGTATTAAAATTGGATGATCAATACAAATTTGAAATTGCCAAATTAATGCACTAGCTTGCAAACAATGAATTACTACCACAATTTTCCTTGTTTTTTGCTCCTATAAAAGTGGTACACACGTAACAACGAGACTGGCATCTAAGGAACATGGCTTGTATATTCCAAGATTTAAAACTAAACGATTACAAAATAGTTTTAAATACCAAGACGTCAAAATATGGAACTTGGTGCCAGAAAACTTACAAAAATTGCCGTTCAACCGATTTAAAATAAAATGTAAAAAGTATCTTTTATCTACCTACAATTAAAACATTTGAACAGTTGTTTGGTGGTACAGAACTTGAGAATTGCCTCGATTAAAATGTTCATATCTTCGAAGCTTTTTGTCTGACATTTGTTCTTTTACAAAATCCTACCTGCGCTCAACATTATGATGACAGCAGATTTTCTATTCTTGCCCAAC
The DNA here is from genome assembly GCA_963965965.1 of Trididemnum nubilum. NCBI lineage: Eukaryota > Metazoa > Chordata > Ascidiacea > Aplousobranchia > Didemnidae > Trididemnum > Trididemnum nubilum. The sequence continues at coordinate 73,935 of CAWYPQ010000514.1, read as the reverse complement.
GCCGCTCACCTTTTCAGAAAGCGTCATTAGTGTACAATCTTTAAGCTGTACACGAATTCTTTTTGTCGGCAGAGGGCGGGGTTAGAAGTTTTGATGAAAGTGGCTTCAAGAGCGATGAAAAGGTGAGCGGCCTTGGGCAAGAATAGAAAATCTGCTGTCATCACAATGTTGAGCGCAGGTAGGATTTTGCAAAAGATGAAGTCCAATGGCTGAATCAGAAGCAAGAGACTGGGTATTAGTCTGGGTGGAAGATTTGCACCGACGAGCAGGAAGTAAGCGTTTTTGGAAAGAAGAGCAAGAACGGATAGATTTGGGGACATGTTATTTGATTCTGTCCTGCAGCCTTTGGGAAGTACGGCCTACATATCGACTGTCACAGTGGCATGAGAATTGATAAATCACGTTGCTTTTCTGTAAAGCAGGCAGCACATCTTTTCTGTAAAGCAGGCAGTACATCTCTCTGCTACCAACAAGAATGTACTGCCTGCTTTACAGAAAAGCAACGTGATTTATCAATTCTCATGCCACTGTGACAGTCGGTATGTAGGCCGTACTTCCCAAAGGCTGCAGGACAGAATCAAATAACATGTCCCCAAATCTATCCGTTCTTGCTCTTCTTTCCAAAACGCTTACTTCCTGCTCGTCGGTGCAAATCTTCCACCCAGACTAATACCCAGTCTCTTGCTTCTGATTCAGCCATTGGACTTCATCTTTTGCAAAATCCTACCTGCGCTCAACATTGTGATGACAGCAGATTTTCTATTCTTGCCCAAGGCCGCTCACCTTTTCATCGCTCTTGAAGCCACTTTCATCAAAACTTCTAACCCCGCCCTCTGCCGACAAAAAGAATTCGTGTACAGCTTAAAGATTGTACACTAATGACGCTTTCTCATTGGTCCTTTTCCAGCCAATCACGGCTCGGCTTTTTTCTATAAATAGCCGCTCATTTTCCTGCGCTCTCCATTCTGACCATTCTTCTTGACAAGTGTCAGACGAAAAGCTTCGAAGATATGAACATTTTAATCAATACGATTAAAACTTAACAAAAAACTAAAAGTCATTTTATCAAATTAGTAACTTGCGCCAAACAGCACTATTTTCAAATAAAATAGGAGGCTGCTTGACTCAAAGACCGAGAGGTATCTTCGCAGCTTCCTGTTTCAATTGACCAATTGCTTCCTTTGTTTGTGCTATTGAAATTTAGAGTGTTTTTGGGATTTGATGAATTGTAAATAAACCATTGATTGATTGACTGATTTATTGATAAGCAAAAAACCAAATTATTGTAATGTGACTGCGTAAGTAGAGTCAATTGTGCAGTTTAAACGCAGACTATTGGCTCACTAAAAGAAAATGTGTTCGCATTAATGCCCAGTGAAACATGTAAGGCATGGATCATATCTCGTCAAGTTTAAATGACGCAAACATTTTTTCAATGCATAATGACTCAGTACTTGAAAGTCATTGTACTTGAATATTGAAAGTTCAAAAATTAAAGCATGTTTTTTCTGCGCATTGGCGGGTTGATAATTGTTTAGTAATAATCCTATCATGATGCGTAAACAAAATCGCCATTCAGGGTTGCAAAGTTATTTTAGTTGCGCTTTTACAGCACCTAAAAGGCTAAGATGCTAAACAAATACGTATATTAAGAACGGCATTTTTTCAATAAAGCTTAAACCTGACCTCAAAAGGCCTGGCCAACTTACAATTCGGAATTACTTTGAAAAACCATGTAAGACAATAAAAAGCAGTCACTTAACTGTTATATCGTTAGCTAAATTATCAACTGATTTTAGATTTTTTCAAGCCTGCATTTGTCGAAGAACAGCCAAGAAACTTGCTCAGTTCCAATTTGTTTTAGACAAATTATTGCTTTAAAGTTAAAATTAATGAAAACCTATGAACGCCTAATCACCCAAAAGTAAAAGTAGATAAAAGAAATCGATTTCGCATCACAAAATATGACATCGTCAGCTACTTAAAGTAAAAAGGAGTCATTTAATTATAATATGTCTAAGTCAAAATGGTTACGTCAAAAAATTGTCTTAGAATATCATTTTGTGCTAAAAGGTGATTCTGGACCAAAATGGGCTTACGTTTTGAATAATGACTTTGGCAAACCTCAAAATTAGGATTTTTTCTATTACCTTGGTGATTTTAAATTTTAGGGCCTATTTTATGAACAAATTGGTCTTGAAGTCAAGTAATAAATAATGAAGAGATTTATCTCAAAAGAGAAAAGAGAAGACATTTTTCCGCCCCTTCTCTAAAATCATCGATACACAATTTTTGCAATGTTTAAATGCCTAATGAATTTTATTAATGAAGGTAAAAAAAACTTTTCAAAAAATATCTCTGCATAGAAGTAAAGTAAATAGTTGCCATTAACTCTGTTATTAAAACAGCCAAGTTATTTGGAAGAAAACCGAATTATGAGTTTGTTTCAATTTAATGGCAAAATTTGTGCAATTATTTTTAATCTCACTTTTTCCAGGGAATATTTTTAAAGTTTAATATTACGTCATTGACATTCCATTACCTACACACAAGCCATAAACAAAATTATTGATTTGTAAATAAAATGAATAATAACAAATGTAATTACCTCTGAAATCTGTAATTATGAGAGGTGGAGTCGAGGACACGAGGCTCTAGGCCAAGGCCAAGGACACAAAAAAAATTCGAGGCCAAGTACCGACTTTTCGAGGACAGACACTTTCGAAACCAAGGACAGGAATGCTAGAGGCCAAGGCAAAGGACCAAGGACTCAAAGCTCAAGTGTTCTCCAAAAAAAAGAAAAAGGTCTTAAAATTTTTTTCAGGCGATCTCAAAAAAAGTCTTTGCAAATTTTTCGCAAGGTTTCTGGCGGTTTCCAACCAAAGTCTTACAATTCAAAAAATGGTTCTGTTCTCGGCCGAGGACGGGCAATTTTCGAGGACTTGAGTCTGTGAGGTAAAGGACTTGACCTTCGAGGCCTAGGCCAAGGACTTCAAAATGTTTTCTCGAGGCTAAGGATGTCCTCGAGGACTCCACCTTTGGTAATTATCTGTACAATTAGCAAATACTTTCAGTAATGATATGTTTTGATAGGTGATTGCTTGGATTATCACAACGGTCAAGCATTCAGCACGAAAGATCGTGATAATGATGATGGGCTGCCCTACAACTGTGCGGATCTTTTCCACGGCGCGTGGTGGTATCGAGATTGTTCCCGATGCAACTTGAATGGAAAATATCGCAACGTTGGACCTGGTAATTGGAAAGGATTGTTTTGGTTTAATTGGAAAAAGAGTGCCTATTCAATGAAACGAGCTTCAATGAAAATCCGACCGAATTAAACAAACTGTGACGAAACAAAACACTTCATGCATTGTCACTGAAAACAACCACATAGGCTTTTTCAAAATCATGCTATTTTGAAAATTAACCTTCAAAACAAAAAATACTCTACAGTGTGTGTGTGTGTGTGTGTTATGTAAAAAAATGTAGTCTTTCTAGTGTTAAAATGATTCTAAACCGAATTCAGAAAAAACTCTCTATTGTTTTTAATGCATTGTTTGTTGTACTCTGATCTGCTATCTTTTTTGCAATCAGACGTTTCTGCTTTGCATTATACCTATATTTATAACAGCAGAATACCGATCAGGGTGAAGTGAATTGGCCTCCAGAGTCAGCTACCGAAATGGTAGTTTCAGATTTGGTTCCACGGCGAGTCAAACCAAAGACATTGAAATTGGTATTCACAGCTTTCTTGTTTGACATTTAGCAATAAAATAGGTCAGAATGAAGCCTCCACCAAGTGAGATAGACAAGTGGCAGCTTAACTTGAAGGCCACAAGGTTCTTGGCTGTCTCCTGGCTAAAGCAGCTTGGTGAATAATGATATATCTACAAAGTAATATATTGGGTATCGTTGCTCTCAAGTAAGGTTGATAAATGTTAAACTTTTTTCAAAAACTTTCAATAATTCTGATTTTAGATTTAAATCTATTATTATTTTTTTTATTTGTGGGAAGGGTCACAGTCAATGTTTTGCTTACAGAGTGATATTTCAAATACCTTGCAAATTGGTTAAATACTCGTCAAATCAATTGAAACTTAATATTATATCAGTTTATACAAAATACGTTCGTCTAGTAGGATCTTTTTGTGTTCAAAAATAATTTCTTTGGTGTATTTAAATTTGTTTAAAGACTGATAAGTTAACTTCAGAAAACTAACAACTCTTATGGAACGAAAAAGTTGCTTTCGAACCAAAAAATGTTTTGAGCCAGCCAGTAACTCTCTCTTCGCTGTTGATGAAAGAACAAACCCCGATTAAGAACATATAGCTCCTTGAACAGATTTGGGATTTGGTGAGGTCTAGCAGATGTTATGTTCAATGCGTTGTGCATTACATCATCACAGAGTTGGTATAACGTCATTATTTCAATAAAAATTTTTGTAAATGTTTTATCCTAATCTGTGAATAGCGGTTCCGCTTCTACGTTCAAGCTTTGCAGATGCAGTTTGCCGATTTTCGCAAGGCTCATTACTTTACCAGTAGAAGGTACATAGCCGAGAACAGGATTTTTGAATGGAAGAAGACCGAATCGCAAATCACATGCATTGACTTTATCAGAAATTTTCGAAAAAAAAGAGACTTTTAATGGGACAAATTACCAAAGAACGAAGGTTTAAAAGCCAAGGCCTGGGTTGGGATGTCATCAGAATTTTTCTGAAGGGAGAGAACTCAAACAAAAACTTAAAAAGTATTTCAAAAATGCTTAAACTGGGAGAAGCGGTGAGCAAAGTAGTGTAACTTAGACGAATCGCAGAAGGGGTCTGGGGGCGAAGCCGTGGCTTCGGGGATTTGAGGGCGGAGCTCCCAGCAGCTGGGCAATTTTTTGATATTGTTTTAAATAATAAAATTGATGAAGACGTTTAACGCCAAACGTTTAATTACTTTAAGAAGTGCTTTAAAGAAAAAATTATATCACAATGTTGGCTTAGTTTTGATTTTTCTGCCGTAACCAACTTAATTGAATTTTGCTTCAAATATGAGAATTTTGATGTGTGTTTGATCTTTTTTAACTATTAATGTGTAATTCAAGTACGTCTTTGATTATTTCCAGCTGGGTTTTTCTGTTTGTATTTCATTTTCTGCTGTGTGTTAACTGTACAGCTTGACATTTTTAATAATATTATTTCAAAAATTAATGCGTTTAGGTCGTAGTGAAAATGACGAGGACAAGGAGCGCCTTGACTAGCATTCCTCACGGTTGTTTGGCGCTCCTTGAACTCAGAGATAGTATTGTTATATATCGTTTGATAGTAATATTTATACATTATATTTTATTTCATTTTGTAAGGTACATAAATTTTGTAAGGTACATTGTCTCCTTGAATATTTTTGAAAAAGCAAGGTACATTGTCTCCTGCAATGTCTTTAGCTGTAAATAGTAATTCGCTGGAAGATTTGTCTTGCAGGTTTTGCTTTGTCATGAAAATACCCAGTTTTAGGAGTACTTGTACGAACAGGGAATTCAGGCCCCCTCAATTCAAAATCAATAATTTGTTCAATAAGTATTAACCTTTGGACTAGTTTTTAAAGCATTTTGTTGCGTAAAAACTAGCAATGTGGGGGTGGATTGTTAATTAAAGTTCATAAAATAGATGATTGCTAGTCTGTTATTGTATTACGTTCAAAAAAAGGTTAGATGTGGGCCTAAAATTGCAGCTTTTAGATCAAAACCTGAATTTTACTTGGGTTGTACATTTAAATTACTGTAGTTAGCAAAATTTTGAATTGAGGAAGCCCTCGAGGCTCTCAATTGTTAATATTAATATTATTGTTAATTACTGTAGTACGCAAATATGCTACAAGAAAACTGAAACTGAAACTGAAAGAAACAATTAGGCTTTGTTGTCATTATTTTTATCATTGGTGGCATTTCAATCGGGGAGGACTTGGTCCCCTTCCCCCCCTGGCTAGGCCCATGAAAAGATAAATACAAAGCTATAGTACCTATGCTGATTCTAGTAGTAGTCCAGTAGCATGCAACACCCGCAATGTAGACTTAAATTCCAATTGAGCTTTACTTTGTTGCGCAGATGTGCTTTTAGCAAATGGTAAATTTACCTCATTATTTTCTGGAGTACGAAGAAGAGAATAAAAAAAGCCCACATCCAACGAGTGGTTGAATGCAAACAATGCGCAACCATCAACGTACAGTAGTCTCTTGTGTAGCGATAAGTGCTTATAGCCTACTAGGTCAATGTTTTCCAGATTTTTTATTTAATCTATTCTAATTTGCTGTTAGTTTTCCGTTGACTTTATCAAACAAATACGACAGTATAAGTAATACTGCAATGTCGTTGTACGCACAAGTAATTACTTACGTGGAAATATGGCTTGATGTTGGAACTCCTTCATCCTACATTACTTAGAAATTGCATGATTAATGACATATACTCTTGAAAATTTGACCGAAAAATTGATCTGAACTTTAAAACAAAATTATTTCCACACAGAAAATGATCCAAAGTTTGTTGTTGGTCAAAATCCAGGTCATTTTTTGTCCAAATCGATTAAACAGTCAAAGTTTGCTGACAAGTATCCTTGTTGATCCCGATAACGATAAATGTGCGTTTTTTTGCATTGATAAGAATTACGTATAAAGAAGAAAAAGTTGATCTTTGTAGTGGAAAATGAGTGATTGATTGATTGAACCATGTTTATCCTCCTCTAATGAGGAGCGACGGTAGCGTTTTTATTTTTGACGAGTCGTCTTCTCTCAATTAGGAGACGTTTCTCATCTTCTCTCGCTTTCCGATTAACGTTTGACTTTTTCCCGCGTAAATTTTGAATTTTGGCTGCTTGTTCGAGGCCACTAAGCAGATATAATCATAGTAAAGAGTCATATTCAAGGACGAAACAACGTGACCAGTGTGGTGAACATAACAGAGTATTACAACTAAACCAAATTATGGCTTTAATCAAATAGCGAAACGTAACATAGCTAAAAAAACATAGAATAAGCACACTTAATAAGGCATGATATTAGCACACTACTAATTATACTGAAAACACAATCATAAGCTTACTGGTATTGCAGCTAACCATTAGTCTGTTACATTGCAATCACAGTCTGCACAACGAGTGGAAATATTGATTTAGAAAAGTTTGAAAAAAGATTAAAGCAAAAAACATTACATAGCACGCAAGTAACTCGTGACAATTAGTAATCATAATCAAAAATTTGACGTCCTTCGTGGTCGACCCTTGGGAAATCATTACAACTTCCACCGGAATGATTTCCCAGGAGTCGACCACGAAGGACGTCAAACTTTTTGGTTATGATTTCCGTGGTCACACAAGGGGAACCCTTGTAGTAGGGATCCTTATTACAAAGGTTCAGCGACTTTTCACTTGTTTTTTAAGTACCACAAGCGAAAAATTGTTTATTCTCTACAAAGCCTCTGCCGCTGTGCAAGCCCTTATGGTTTGTCCAGTTCGGCCAAAAGTCTTGTCCAGCTGGGGAATAACTTTGTTAGAGAAGCTGAGGGCTACCGATGAGAGCAAAAAGCTCGAAACAGCGCTGTCCAGCTCTGTGCAATTAGTAATCAGTTCGATACTCTATCAAAGCGAAAAAGATACCACAACCAGAATTGAACCTAGATCATGCGGTCTGAGTTGTCGTAAAAACAACGACTTTGCGCTTTTGGTCATGTGGCCGACAAAATCAATAGTTATCTTTTTACCTGGCAAAATCAACTTTGTTTTATCAGTGGCATAAAGATCTGCATTATCATGTGGGCGAAAAAACAAAAAACGGTAACACTCTGCTTATTTAGATACCGAAAATTATTTTTTCAAAAACTGTTGGAAGCCACCTGTATATCTTAATTTTGATGATTCTCAAAATTGTTAATAAACTTGACTGTAAATTACTAAAAAAATAGTAAGTTTAAAAGTTTTAAGAAAAAGAGCAATTCAACAGCCGAATTAGAGTACACGAAAGCAAACAAAATTAAAGCGTTGAAAGTAATTGGGACTTCGAGCGCTTAGGACTTTTGTTATTTTTTGGCCATTTTCGTAGATAAGAATCAAATTTATTGATTTGGTTATGACTAAAATACGGTTCAGCCTAAAAAATCGAGTTTTATTCCGAGCATGAGAATAAGCGACATGTAAGCCAATTTTGGTAATCTTGTATCTCATGATCTTCATTTGGTAACCAAAAACCGGATAAAAACGGCAATTTCCTAATAAAAACCCAAAAACGGCTGGACGTGGCCTCAGTTGAAATTTGGGCACAAAATGGGTGCAGATAAACGCTTTATGCATACCCTGTTTGGGGGCACCAGTTATCATCCCAGTAAGGATCCAGATTGATGAAAAAATTTTTTTGATTTTTGAAGACATTATCATCCACCTTTCTTATGGCTGAGTTAATTCACCCCGAATCGGTAATTTTTTTTTTTTTATCAGTTTTATTTTTTCTTCTGCTATATTCTTTTAAACTTTGTTTTAACTTTTTTCCGTTACAAAGCCATCATTAAAAACTTTATTGATCGGTTTCAGATATCAGGAAGGACGGGTGCCCGCCTGAAAAGATACAACGATGGAGGTCCCCTCAATCGGATCTTCCAAAAACTTAAACTTTGATTCGTTTGAGGTAAATAAAAGAGCTTCTCTGGGTGGATAGATGTGAAAGAAAAGCAAGACATAACAATATATGAGGGTGCCACGTATTTAGGAATCCCCCAAAATGGGTTTCCAAAATTCAAAATTTTGAATTGCAAAGAAATAGTCAATTCACAAAAATGCGGTCGTCAAACATCACTTTTCTTACTCAGCAACAAATTTAACAAAGTCATCCTTTTCTGATGTCACAAAAGTTATAAACGTAGGGTTGCTAATGATACGGAGTCAAAAGAATTAAATCAATTGTGGCAGATAAAGGTAAACGTGGAACAAGATTTGGTACACTTCTTTATTACCTCAAGTAGTTATCATTTATTTAGAATATAACCGATTTCGAGAAAAATCATTTTAAAGAATCGATGATTGTATAAGAGAGGAATGATCGTATATAAGATGATTATTTAAAATGAACATAAAGCATGACAAAATTCGTAGAGTGCAACTTTGAGGAATATTTCTCGAATGGGTCTCTCAAGTTTTGGACTTTTATCATTTGAGGTAATTTTAGGATAGGTTAATGCAAACAGAAGATAAAACTTGACTAAATTTTGATGTGCCACATAGGATTCCACAAATGGACCATCCAAATAAAAAGCAAAAAATTAACCGCTCAAAATAGAGTCTGCATTACTTTTTTATAAACGTAGTTGTTTAGTTTTTAAATTTTGCCTGCGTTCTCAATTATTTGTTTCTATATGCTGAAGCAGGAATTGTCTTTATTTTGTTTTTGAATTTAATGCAAAAATTAGAGTTGCTTCGTTCATATAATTGTTCTAACATTACAATGGGCTAGTTGTGGGTAGGTTTGGATTAAAAAAAAAACAGTGATAAAATTTTCATCAAGATATGTAAGTTACAAAATCCGAAAATCATACTAGTATTTTGGACCAAAAGTTTCATTACAAATTGTGTAGAAATGTCCTTTTGTTGCTGTTGTAATGAAACTGAAAAGTTGTTTTAGAATAGTTTAAGTAGGCCTAGTGTGAAGAAATTTTTATGGAAACACATAAATCATTAGTCGGCATTGTGGCTAAGAATGTAAACTTGTTGTTTTGCGACGACCCTGATCGCATGATCTGGATTCAAACCGCACGCTGGTCACGTTGTTGCGTCCTCAATAAAACTCTTTACAATGATAATCTTTGCTTGGTGGCTTCGAACAAGCAGCAAATTCACATGGACAAGAATTCGAATAAATCCAAGGAGAATTGGATTACTGAAAACTCCTATAAGCATGCGGATTCCTCCAAACACAAAGTACTTTTGCCAAAAAAGGTGTGTGTATAATCCAATAGTTAGCAGTTGAAGACGCAGAGAACAAAGCCCTAACCATCTAATTAGTACAGAGCCACAGGCCACAGCATATTTCCGCTTTCACGCTTTGACGAATTTAACTGCTACTCCATTGTGAATCAATTCGCAGTGCAGTCTCAGCGCAGTCTCCGTAGAGTCATACGTGGAGTTTCTGTGGAGTCTCCGTACAGTCGTGGAGTATGGCGACTCCACTGCAAATGCGCTGTGACCCACTACAACTGCGCAGAGACTCTGAAAACTGAAAAATGTTTAATTCGCAGCGGAGTCGCAGTCAAATTTGCCAAAGTGTGAGAGTGGCATATGAACACCGCGAGTTAAAACTGTGCGTTGGTTGATTTTGTTGAAGTGGTTGGCAAAATTAATGTGTGCAGGCTAAGACAAGTTCAGGAAAAAGGATTCAAGTGCATAGGCGTGGCCAGCGGGCCTGCCCTTCCCCCTAAAAGCAAAATGCCACCAACGAAAAAAATTCCCTTATTTTTTCATTTTCAGTTTCTTTTAGCATCTTTGCGTGCAATAGTGCACGCGTAAAGCAGTAATTAACAATAATATTAACGACCAGGGGGCTCAATTCAATTTTTCAAACCAACTTAAATGTATAGTCCGGGTGAATTTAGTTTTTTTTTTTATAAAAGTTGCTACCTCAGGTCCTCATTTTGCCTTTTTTATGAACGTAATGCAATAAGCAGGGCTGGGTTTACCGTATGGCACAGTGCCAGGGGCCCAGCGCTCAGACATAGGCGTAGCCAAGGGTGGGGGGTCCAGGAGGCCAGCTCCTTCCATTGAAATGACACCAATGATAAAAATGTGACAAAAAAAGTATATGTTTTTCAGTGTCAGTTTCTTTTAGCATCTTTGCGTACAATAGTACTCGTATACAACAGTAATTAACAATAAATTGACGACCAGGCAGCTCGCGGCCCCTTAAGTCAATTTTGGCAACCAGTTTACATGCATAACCAGGGTAAAATTAAGAGTTTTTGTCCAAAAAGTTGCGACGTTAGGCCCTTATCTAACCGTTTTTATGAACATCATGCAATAACTATGGCCGGATTTATCTTATCGCACAGTGCCAGGTGCCTTGCGTTCAGATGGTAAGACATTAATTTGGTCTTCACCTATATTTGGCAGGAAGATGTTGCAAAAGTCCCCAAAGTACCAGGAGCCCCACGCAATATAAATCCGGCCCGTGCAATAACATGCTGGTAAATACGTCTATCCATCTATTATACCGTTTTGCAATAACAATTTCTTCCACCTCGCTAGTTTTTACGCGAAAAAATATTTTTGTAAAAATAACTAGGGGAAATGCTCATCGAACAAATTATTGAGTTTGAATGGAGGGGGCCTAGCCCCCCAAACCGTACATGTACTCCTATAACTGCTTATTTTTATGAAAAAACGAAAATCTCTGAAAAAATTCTTCGAGTGAATTATTATTTACTACTAAAATATTGCAGGAGGCCATGTGCCTTACTTCCCCCTAATTGGGCCAAATCACTTACAAAATTTAGCAACAAAATGTAAGACCTTAAACGTATTTTGGACTTAAATTGTGAGTAAAAGGAGAATTGAACAATTTAATTTTTTAATTGACTTTCATGAGTTAAAAATCAAGTTTTTTCAAATAGCTCTAAACACGTGGAAAATGTGATCCAATGGCATTAAAATAGTTTTTTTTTTCTTGATAATTACTATATTTTCCAGCGGCAAATGCGTGCAAGAATTAACAAAATACGAGTATTTTTAAAAACGTTTGCAAGCCAATGGCTGCAAAAAATAAAGTGATATTCGCAAAACTGAGCGAACTAAACGGAAGGAGCGGTTGAAGGCGAAACTAGAGCGGGGCATACAAAAAAAAATCAATCGGTGCTGTAACAATCGCTCATTGAAACATGATGAACAGTGGTTTCATAAAAAATACATAAGTTCAGGAATGGGGGAGCTATTTAGCAGAGGTGGAGTCGAGGACACAAGGCTCGAGGCCAAGGCCAAGGACACAAAAAAAATCCGAGGCCAAGGCCAAGGACAGCCTTTTCGAGGACAGACACTCTCGAGGCCAAGGACAGGAATGCTCGAGGCCAAGGCCAAGGACCAAGGACACAAACGCAAGTGCTCTCCAAAAAAAAAAAAAAAAAAAGGTCTTCACAAAAATTTTTTAAGCGATCTCCACAAAAAAACGTTTTCCAAAAACATTTTAACAATTCAAAAAATAGTGCTGTCCTCGAGCCGAGGACAGGCCAATTTTCGAGGACTTGAGGCCTCGAGGCCAGGGCCAAGGCCAAGGACTTCAAAATGTGTCCTCGAGGACTCCACCTCTGCTATTTAGTATTGTTAATTACCAATTACTTCTCTCAAACTTCCTTCCATTAGCCCCTTTAATGATAACTTTTTGTAAAAATATAGACTAAACAGATCATTTATTGAGAGTTTTATTGAACTACCGGTATAGGATTTTATAATTTACCAGCTTGTAAACAAGAGAACTGAAATTCTATCAATCGCTACCTCCCACATAGCCCATTTGTGCAACTAGCATAATCATGTTATTGCACTGGTAATTGTTTTGTCACATTTTAATAGCATTAATTTTTATCAAAATAGGCCTAAAACTAAGTTATTTTTGCTAAAAAATACAAAATTTTCAAACTCTGGGGGCTGTGCCTCCAAACCCTTGTAACAGCTTCCCCCTTCGCAGATTTCTGGGGCTCTGCACCCAGGCCCCGTAACAGCTTTTCCCATCGCAGATTTTTGGCAGCGCGCCTGGATAAATATATGTTCGGTGAAAACTTGCTTGTGCTATTTTCACCACAGTTATATCATCATAGAAACTTTTTTTTACATAGCTTGTAATTTAACTATGCATCAGAATATGCATGGGTTGCAAAATCTTACACAATTGATTTTTCCAATAAATCTGGGTTGCTTTGAGAAAAGGTTAAGAACCACTGGTCTATGGTTTAGGTTTACGATGACTTCACATTGCAGACTTATTTTAATTTATTCAACTCTATGCTTTCCAGAACCCTTAAAGTTTAGAGGCCTCAAAAAATTATCAAAATACTGAAGTAGCGTTAATTAAAAAGCTATTATTGTTTGAGGTCATGTTTTGGATTAAAATCACACACAGGAGAAGAAAGAAGAAATTCCGACGACTTTTCATTTAGGGATCCGTAAAATAATATAGCCACAAGCTTTTTGGGCATATACAAAATCAGTCGTAAATTATATACCACTATTTTATTCACTAAAATCGATTTTACCCCAGCGGTGCATCATCAGTTAGATCTTATTCAAATAGATCTTATTCAAAAAGCTATTTGGAGTTCCTAACAGTTTTCACTTTATTATGAAATAACTAGTACTGGGCACCGCTAGTTACTTTTTTGATCCGCAACCGCAAGTCTGCAATCACACGTTTAAAAGCTTAGTCCCCAACCGCTAGTCCGCAACGACGTTTCAGAATTTTTGAAGTCCGCAACCGCAAGTCCGCAACTTTGCGATTCTTGAAGTTCGCAAACGCAAGTTGGCGGCTTTATACTTTGTATAAACCGAGTGGAGGAGCTTTGCAATCAACCTTGTCCCGAAGTGATCTCCTCAGAGTTGATGAGCAAACATAAGTCAAAAGTTGTGACTTCTGGGAAGCTTGGCAAGCCTATGGTAGATATATTCTGCACAAAAAAAAGAATTACCTAATCGCACAATCGTTGGCTGTAGTAAATGTACCACAGCATAATTTGCTGTTGAGCTGCTTTTTCGGGATGGCAAACTTCAAAACTGCCCACCCCCCCTTGCTTTCAGGTCCAGCTCAAAACAGATTTAAACGCTTGTATTTTTGATTAAAGTTTTTAAGTGACTTGGCTAACGGAGGTTGTAGCCCCCAGCCCTCATGGTTGCGCTACTGCATGTAGGTGCCTAAACTGTATGGAAGCATAATGCATAACCAACCGCCGAGCCCTTAAAAATGCTTCAATGAAACTAGGAGTTCGAAGATTAAAAACCATTGGATTACAATGAGAAGCCATCAAATAGCAAAGCAGACTCCGTATTTCCACTTACAACAAGATATTCAAAAAAAACATTGTTTTGAAAAAAGCAAAGGCAAAAAAACACTCTCATCGCTAGTCGTATTACTAAATTTTTAGTTCCTGGTTTTCATAAATATTGTCAGTACGAGATAACCACATGCTATCAGTATAAAAAATGATACACCAGTGGCTAATTTTGTGAACTCACGGTAAAAAACAACAAAGCCATACTTTGAATTAGGGTTTCGAATTTGAACTTAAACTCAGAGAAAGTCAGCTGTTTTGCCGAACTCGAAAAAACAGCATGTCTACAAAAAGAAAGCGATTAAGTCAAAAAGCAGATTTAGTATTTTTGTCAACCTAAGCTCAAAAAACATATTTTTGCTAAACTTGAGCTCAAAAAAATCAAATTCAAGAACTCGAATAAAAATCGATAAAGTTTGCAGCCCTGTTTGTAAAAAACTTGCGGAATTTCGGACTAAAAATAACATTAGTCAGCAACCGCAAGCCCGTAATTTAAACTGCCAAAGTCTGCAAGTCCGCAACTTTTTTCGTTAGTTTGCAATCGCAGACTTGCGGACTAATTTGCGAACTTGCCCAGCTTTGGAAATAACATAGAGCTATTTTTAAAATTCCAGCAACTTTGTTACATCAGCCAAACTGAACACTAACCACCGCCAGAATTATGTACGCATTTTACAACTATTCCTACTCTGAGAACGCTGTTTAGAAGTGCGACCCTACCAGGGGCGTATTTAAGGGGGGGCCATTGGGCCATGGCCCCCCCTTTGGGTCGCCAGGATTGCAAAATTGCATGGAAAAGTGGGCAAAATTGAGGCATGGCCGCCCCCCTTTTGCAAGTAGGACATCAGGCTTTGGGCTCGAAATCACCTGATTTTGGGCGAAAAATGGGACGAAATTTGAGTGTGATAATTTCAAATTCTTATCTATGTTCCTCTCAAATTTTCTGAAGTTTCTGGCCCCCCCCTCCCCTTTTCAAAATCCTGCGTACGCTATTGGACCCTACGACCAACATATTGGTTATAGTACAGTATATTGTATTACATCCACTATTCAGCACAAACGTTTTCTTAATAAAATTGTTCAAAAACTTTGAAGCGCAAGTAAAAGATTTGTTCAACGTCGCAAGTGACAGTGTGCAAAAAGAACTCGGCCATTCAGCTTAAATTTATCAACACCATTAAGCTCAACGTCTTAAAAGTTGGAGTAATCCCAAAAGTTTGACTTTTCTAGTTTTCTGTGAAACCAATTTATTGTAAAAATTCATTTTATGGCTTGAAGGTACATTTAAGGGCCAACGGTTGAGTCTAGGACACAACGTTCGAGGCCAAATTCAAGGACTCAAAAAAAATTCGAGGTCAAAGATGGACTTTTCGAGGACAGACAATCTCAAGACCAAGAACAGGAGAGGTCGAGGCAAAGGCCAAGGACCGAGGACACAATTTTTCTAAATCATGGGCGGTAAATTTTCTTTAATTTTTAAACGCAAAACTGCTAAAGCTATTGTATTTTGTTAACTTTTTGATGATAATTCGAAAACAGTATATCTTAAAAACAATAATGAATGCCATTTTGAAATGTTACACGTTAGCAGCTGATGTTGATAACGTACCGTAGCGTTATCGTGGTAATGAAACAAGCCCATAACCCGTAAATGTGAATATAGCTAAATTCTAAACGTAGAAATGGTCAATTTCAATGCCGTGCTTTCGTCAAATAGGGCCCCGATGCAAACGTCCAAGGATTGTGAGTTTCCACTTTTTTAGTAGTTTCCTAAACGCAAGCCATATTGTTTGGTTAAACCATTCTTTTCACCAAATTTTTTTAAAATTATTGCGTAAAAATATTGCAAAATACTGTTAATTTATGTTTTTAAAATGAATTGAGTTACCGTACCGGGTATATTTGTAAGGTCATAAGCTTCTGGCCATGAAAACATACGGGGTTCTGGGGCGAGGGCAAAGTTCCCATGTTAAATAAATTTAGTGATTTTTTTCGGAAAAAATAGCAATCTTTATGACTTTGAAGAAGATAAAACATTTAGATTTTCAAAGCAATTTGAAAAGAAAATGCCGTAAATACTACGTTAAAAAAACTTTAGGGTTTCCACAATTTTCCCATTCTAATTTTAATGCAATTTTTTTTACATTTTAGTGTATTGTGTGTTTCTCACACTTAATGCCCATCAATGAATGAGCGCGTACGTTTCGGCCGCCAAAAAAACACTTTGTTAAATTTGATACAAGGTTTTTAATTACAAAGACCTGAGGATCCCAGGAGGGTCGTATTAAAGTGGAAGGCATTGGAGACATTTGCTCTGAGCCACATTTCAAAGGGTCCACAATTATAGAAACGGAAAAGTATTAAACCTTTAATTGTTTTTAAAACTGCCCAATTTTTTGCAAGAGCTTTGCCTTTATATCTTAATGACGTGGTGTAAAAAATTTATTAAGTACTCCAGGCATTTGAGCATTTCTAGTGATCTTCAACTTCACACTTACAGTATAATTTTCATGCAGCATTTTTCGTGACCTAATAGTGTGTTATTTGGGATTCTTAGCCAAAATTTCCAACACAAAAATTGTTCAGTAGATGTGGTTTTGCCCCCCATACCGCTTGCCAGTGATTTGAGTTGTTCTTTTGCATCGCAAAACAAATTCCATGCGCTCGCGTATTTTCAGAACAAGTTAGCGTTCTCAAGATAAGTTTTGTTGTTTATGTCGAGATATACTAGTATATTTACGGTAGTATAATATCGGTATGCCTTCGCTTTTAATACTGTATTACATTTCATTAACACGCACGTACTTTTCTTTGATTTCACACGCAGAATAGATTCGGCCATGTTTTTGTATAAGCAACTCAAAATTATAATTTCGACAAAGAGGTGGACTTTTTGTGGCAAACACTAGCAACTTACCTGATTGATTGATTGATTGATTGATTGGTGCATCTTTATCCTCCTATCACGAGAAAGCGACGGTGCGCTATATTTTGGACGAGTCCGCACCCGCTTAGGAGTTGACCATTTTCCAAGCTTTCCTGTTGACGTTTTTGACTTCTTCCCACGTAAATTTGCTGCTTGTTCGAAGCCAACAAGCAGAGATAATTATCGTAAAGCGTCTTATCCAAGGACGCAACAACGTGACCAGGGTGCGGGTTGAACTCATGATCCTGCGATCAGAGTCGTCGTAAAAACGACGCCTTAACCCATTCGGCCACGCTGCCGACAAATCATCACATTTGCTAATTTTGTCATTTCGTGACTGAAAAGTTTGACGAGAAGCTGAGGGCTGCCGATGAGAGCTAAAAGCTCGAAACAGCGCTGTCCAGCTCAGTATATCTTTGTCATTTCAGTTGTTAAAAATTTGCATCTTCTTTTTGTATTGAATTTAGCGTAGTAGTTTGCAGTACAGCAAAATATTTTAGCTTTTTATCAGTTTAGTTTATTGATTGATTACGATTCATTAAATTACGATTGCTATTTTAGGCATATCTGAAAGGGCCAATTGTAGTGTAGTGCCGAAAACGTTCGCGTAGTAATTTTTTTTAATTGTAAATAATGTATATACAAGTAACAAGCCCGAAAATGCATTAGATCTTATAATGGTGCTGTATATTGCTATCGTTTGGTACAACTCAAAATTGTTTGTTTTTGTTCCCCCTGACTCCTTGTTATGATTTTGGATGATTTAGTGCTTTGCAATTTATATTCCTTGTACCGGAAGTATTAACATAAATAAAAACAACAATTTTCTCCAAAGTTTTTTGCCACTCATTCTCTGATTAAAGCTTTCACGCAATGCCAATTAAAATGATGGCTTTTAAAAAAAGTTTTAGAATGACTTGGTGTTACGGATTCGATTTGTCTACCATCTGCCTCGAGAATTCGTAACACGCTGTTCTTGTTTAAAATTTTGTCCTTTATTTGCTTGTGTATAAGTAAGCGGAAGCGAAAACGGGAAACGGTTTCTAAGAAAAATAAACGTTTAAACACTCAAAAAACACACGAAGTATTTTACGGAATAGATTAAAGCTTAAATTTGAACCAAAAACAAAACAAATTGGAATTAATGTTTCAACGAAAACAAAATATGACTTTCAGCACACAAGTCGTTTATCTCATTAATTATTCAAATTTAGAATTTATTTTTACAATTAACATACAATTTAACAAACTAATACATTGTACTTACTGATGAATTTTTCAATGCAGACGGAGAATTCCAAATGCGATCAAATCAAATGTTGAATATTTAAACTGAAGCCTGGCCGATGTCAAACTCGCTGCAGTTAATGCTTCCAAAAAAGGGGAAATAATGAAAAAAAAAAAAAAATTTAGTGGATAGGTCTAAAAATTCATCAAGAAAAGATGGGATCAGCCACAAAATAGGGGATCACAAACATCAATTCCGTCGAAAAGACCTGGGTGGCAGTAATCTGCTCAGTCGCATTACTGCTAACCGAGGATCACTATTAAGCCATCATAATTACAAGATTCGCATAGGCTAGGAAAAACTTTTGGTGGAAAATCGGTACCGGCAAAGTCCAAAGTATAACAATTTTGTTAAGTCATAGAGCTTAGTCAATTTCTTGACCGAACTACCACCAAGCAAAACAGTCGTGCGAAAAAAAAATCTTCTCTGTAGCAAAATGAAATTTGAGAGTAAAATAACCTTCCATGCAATGCTCAGGATAGTGCTATTTCGGTCAATACCAAACCTCGTCAGCTGAGCTGGCATGAATCGAAATGAGTAAAAAACAAAATTTTTCTCACTATTTATAGACTTTCCAGTCGCCAAAAACAGGCCAAGCCAAAAAAATATACAAGGCCGAAACAAAAGAGCAAAAAATCGGCAAAACCAACATTAAGCTCCGAAGTCAAAATTATCGTTTCGCCAGCGATCAAAATGCAAATGAAGCGTTGAAATCGGCTACGAGTTTTAATGAACCGATCAAAAAATTTTTAAAATGGGTAGAAATCAAAAATATACTAAACGAAACAAAAATTGGGGGTGCCACAATGGGGATTTGCCCCAAACGGACCCTTTAAAATTCAAACTTTTTAACCACTCACGCTGGACTCTTGAAATTTTCAGGGCGGGCAAATATAAAAAAACGTTTTCCCAAACGGGGCTCTCCAAAACTCAAACTTTTTAACCTTTTAAAATGGATACATGAAATGGTGGTCCACAAATTTTCAACTTTCCTATTTGAAGCAACCTTTGCAATTCTGCATCATCAGCTTCTTCCGAAAGGTGCTTCTCTAGTGCAGACTTGACTGTGAGCGAATTAAGAATGCAACTAAGTGGAGAACATTTAAAAGCACTCAATGTCATGCACTTCAATAAAGCGTTGCTTTAATTAACCAAATCGTTTAACAAATTTTTTCTGAATATCGGTGGTGGTTGACTGGTTGTTCACTTTTTCAGCAAATTAAGTTAATTTAAGCCAGATTAGGATTCGGTTTTAGCTATTCGGAATAATTCTGAAATAGCCAAGTATTCTGAAATGCCCATCCCTAGTGGTAGTACTTGTGCTTCAGACAAACTATATGCCAGGGCTGCCCAACTCGTAGCCCGCGGGCCACATTTGGCCCGCGAAGCTATTTTGTGTGGCCCGCGAGGTCTTTTTGTGCGCTTGATTTCCTCATGGAAAGGCTTGCCATTTTCTGGCAAATAAAAAGGTCTAACGTTGGTCTTTGCCATTAAGGCGGCTAAAAAAAGGCCTGAATTTCTAGGTAAAAACTCTTGGTAAAAATGCATGTGGCCCGCAATAACTTTTCTCCCGCAATTGTGGCCCGCACCAGTAAAAAGGTTGGGTAGGCTTGCTATATGCTGTATGTGGCTGAAAGACAAAGAGTAATGTATTAAAATCACATCAGGGATCGAAATTAACTTTTTTGACAACTTGCCCGTCGGGCAAATGTTATCAAACGTCTATTTTCCCAAGAAAATTTCAACTTGCCCGAAAACAAAGTACTCTATGTTTTGAGGTTAACTTGGTAAAAAGCACTGAATTTGCATAATACGCGATTACGCGTAGTTTCGAGAATCAAGTTTTTGTGTGCGGTCGTTAAGATAATGTCATGCAATCAGTAACTTTTTTCAATCATGCAGCAGCAAAAATTGATTTTTTGATTGTAAATATTTCATTTAATATTTAACGATCATAATTATTAATTACCGTTGTGGTTTGTTGCAAACGTATTTTTATTAGCGAATATTTTGGAAACTACACCAGCTAGAAAGCTAAAAGATCTTCAAAATAATCATAACAAAAAAATTGCAAAATTCTTGACGTTATCTTCATGCAGCGCAGGGTGATACTTGTGGTATCTGAAACAGCTGTTAGCGTGGCAAGCGCTGGAAAACTTTTCTAGAAAAAAAAAACAGAACATTTTGTGCCAAACAGTTGCTAAACGCGTCCAAGAATCGAAAAATCTGCATGCGATTAAAACGTGTTAATTGCGATAAATAATGTGCGTACTATTAGACAATGCATTAATTGTGATAGTTACAAAGTGATTACTAAAATAAAGCAAGGAACAGCTTTCTCTACGTACAAATTTTACTTTATTGCAACAAAACCGGTTAAATTGCGTCTTTAACTAATCTTGTTTGAAGTTGTCTAATACGCTGTATTTTGTTAACTTGCCACCGGGGAAGTTAAGCTGAAAACTAACTTGCCCGAAGCGATTTCAGCTTGCCTCGGGCAAGCGGGCAGGCGTTAATTTTGAACCCTGTATTTAGTTTAAGCTACCTCACTTAATAAGTACGAAATACTTTTTGTATTTTTGTACTGTAACTAGTAGCCGAAAAACTTGGCCTCTACAATAGGAAAAAGATTAGATGAAAGGGTCGGAAGAGCAAACGACAAAATCACCAAAGATTGCTTTCCTGCCTACAAGAAAGAATCGTGGTTGCAAAAATTCAAAAGATTGAACACTGCTATTCCTAGTTCGGCCGCCGTCGAGAGATTATTAGCTATTGGTTCTGATATTTTGCGATCGAAACGATCGTCTATGACAAAAGAAAATTTTGAAAAGTTTGTTTTGCTGCGTGAAAATGAAAAGTGTTTAAAAAAGTCAATTTTTTTCCATGATTAACGCATTATTTCTGTGTGTGAGTGAATGGAGCTTTGCTTGTTTAGGTGTTTATTTATTTTTATTGCTGTTTATTTTTATTCTTTTTTTTGTTTCAGAGTTTAATTGCTTTTTTTCAACAATAAAAATAATTCTTTTTTCGGTATAAGATATGTGCCTTTTGCTATAAAAGCTAAACGCAATGCAAAGGGTTTATTCCAGGGCAGCTTAGCTGAAGATGGAACAATGTTTGTACTTTCATATTTTTATACTTAACACCATCGTCTGCAGCGCGCTTTTGAAGCTTCGATTATGCAAAAATTTGCACTCAAAAACTGTTTTAAATACCGAAATTTGTGTGCGCTTCTCAAGCAATCAATTCATAGTTGCGCTGTACTATTTTCAATTTTTGGTTGCGGAATTTGTGTTTACGCTTTAAAACGTTTAGAATTTTCGTTAGGGAATTTGCAATTGCGCTTCAACTTTTTAAGATTTTGGTTCCAAAATTCGCATTTGCGCTTTAAGCTTAAAAATTTTGGTTGCGGAATTTGCGCTTGCGCTTCGAGCTTAAAAATTTTTGGTTGCGGAATTTGCGCTTGCGCTTTAAACTAGAAAAATTTTGCTTGCGGAATTTGCGCTTGCGCTTTAGGATGAGTTTTTTAAACGTGCAGCTCTGCAATCAGGGGGCCCCAGGGCCTCTAACTGGCAAACAAGGAGCCCCACGGCCCCTGACTGACGACCAAGGTTTCCGGGACAGGGGCCTCTTAATTCAAATTTTTAACAATTTATATGCAAAACCTGTGAGAAATCTAAGAGTTTTGTCCTAAAAGTTGCAACCCCAGGCCCTCATTTAACGTTATTATGAGCTTAATGCTACAACACAGGCGGTAATGCAAACCCCCCAATTGAAATACTACCAATGATAAATATAATGAGAGCATAGCCAGTATGTTGTTCTTGTGCGGAATTGCAGTTTCTTTAATTTAGGATTTACGCGTACGAAAGTAAGCAATAGTAATGACGACCACATGTCCACGTCGTAATAATGTCATGCAATTCTTGGAGGTTTCAAAAAACTGTTCAGTGACTTGACTCAAGTCCTCCACGTTTTGGAACAAAAGTTGTTTTAATTTTGATTTAAATGTTTTTTTTTATGAAAGAACTTAGGGGAGCGATCTTGTCTCAAAATCATCGGTGTAGCCAGGGGGTGGCCGAGGGAAACCTGAGCCCCCTCAATCAAAATGCAACCAATGGAAAAAATTTGTCAAAAAAGCCTTGTTTCTTGATTTTCAGTTTCTTTTACCATCTTTGCGTACAACAGTACCCACGTACAACAGTAATTAACAATAAATAATATTGACGACCAGGGAGCCCGACGCACCTCCTTAATTCAATTTTTTCCAACCAATTTAAACGTATAACCAGGGTGAAAACAAAGATTTTTCTCCTAAAAGTTGCTACCTCAGGCCCTCATCTAAACTTTTTATGAGAGTAATGCAATAACCAGCGCCGTATTTGCCATATGGCTCACTGCCAGGGCCCTGCCCTCAGATAGTAGGACATTTTTTGGTCTTCATTTATATTTGGCAGGAAGATGTTGCGAAAATCCCCTAAGTGTCAGGGGCCCCGCGCAATGTAAATCCGGCCCGGGAGTAACCTGTTTAGTAAGCGTAACCATCTATTGCACCATTTTTCAATAACGATTCACCTCCACCTCGCCAGTTTTTACGCACAAATACTCAAAAAAAAAAGCTAGGAAAAATGCTTTTGAGACAAGATCGCTCCCCTAAGAAACCCTTTCACGATGAAGAGAATACTTTGAAGATCTTTTGAGTCCTGTAAAGGCATCGACTCGTGACACAGAAAAAGTGACACATTTTAGGGAAGAGGAAGTTTTCACTGCAGCAAAATTGGCTACGGCAACTAAAGGGTTAAAATCTGGAAAAGCTGCCGGTAAAGACGAAATCAGATCCGAGATGTTGAAAGTGCCAACTAGAGAAAGGAATTCTCTGGTTAACGCGAGTGTGTCAAGCTGCGTCGAAGTTTGGCACAACTCCCTGAGATTAGCAAACAGGTGCGATTATTCCGATATTTAAGAAAGGAGATTGCAAGCAATGTACAAAATACAAAGAGATATCACTCCTCAGTTTGCCAGCGAAAGTCTATGTCAAATACCGTGAAAGGAAATGCCGAGATAGTCAAATCAAAACTGGAAGATGGGCAGTGTGGTTTTCGTCCGGGTCGCAGCACCATCGGACCAAATCTTCACTCTGAAGCAAATCTTCGAGAAATCTTGGAAGTATGGCAAAGATCTCTTTGCGTGCTTTGTCGATCTTGAAAATATTTTTTGTTGCAATTTTATCTTGAGTTGTGAACACTAATAGTAGTATATAATATGAGGGTTCTGGGACACTTTTAGGTCACGTGATAAATGTTGGGAAATTTTTTTGTTATCACGTAACCAAATGTAATATAAGGGTTCTGAGACACTTTTGGTTTGGGGGTACTTTCAGGTTCTGGGACTTTGGTTATGCTTATTTTTTGAACGGCGGTTCTGAGACTTGATCACGAATGTATGCAATATGAGGTTTCTGAGACACTTCTGGTTAAAGAAGTTTTGAGACTCAGGTAAACGCAATGAAAACTGTGCGTTTGGTTGAGCAAATGCGTTTGGCACATACGCACATAATGCTCGAGCGCACATACAAAGCTGTCACGGTGAAATTTATTTCTTGTCTGAACTTTCATTCAAAATCAAAATCGCGCGAGAAAATTTATTTCTTGTCTGAACTTTCATTCAAAATCAAATCGCGACGAGAATTCTCGTCTCAACTTTTTCTCGCGCTCAGCAAAATTACTATCACGCGATGAAATCAGCTGATTTTGCTTCAGACAAAAGCACGCAACGTAAGTGGAGATAGTGTCGACTTACCAACAGTCACAAGATAGCGCGGTTGAGAAGCTTAATGACTTTTTTTTGTGATTAATCAGCGGTAACAATGTTTGTAATCTTTATCAATCAGCCGTAACAATGTTTACGAGAAGCTCAGTGGTTTTTTCCATGACATTCTTGAAACATTTTTATCTTTTCTTTTAAAAAGCACTCTGAATGCTTTATTTCTTTTCAATAATTAATTTTATTTTATTATTTTCTATTGCTTTAACCTTGATAATAATCCCATTATCATCAAATATCTTAGCTTTTGGTTTACCATATGCATTTTGAATTCGTTCTTTATCTTCTTTTGATAAAATATTACTCGATAATTTAGATAATTCATGTTTATACGAAGGGTACATAACTGAATCAAAATTTTTTGAATGGGTTAGTCCTAAACAATGACCGATTTCATGTACAGCCACCACAAATAAATTATATCCTGGAGGTGTTTTTTCTTCGACCCACATTTCCTCCATATCAAAATGTAAATCACCTCCTATTCCTTCTCCTGGGTAAAAACCATGAGCTAAAACTCCTCCCTTACCATCAAATGGACATCCATCTCCGTGTTCTTTTTTACAAAAAGTTATTTTGATATCACATGATTCATTTGGATTTACTTTTTTAAATTTTAGTGCACAACTTTTTTTCCAGACCTTAAAAGCAGCATCAATTTGTCTATTTATTGATTCTTCAGTTAGTTTAGGTGTTAAATTTGCAATACAATATGATAATACACGTTTATTCCACTTTAGTTTAATATCTTGAACATTTTCTGGAGTTGATAAATTTGTTGGTTGAAATCCGCAAAACATCCTTTATATTTAACACACATAGATATTTACACATAGGTTACTTTTCCACTTGTACTGACTTTTATTACTATCTCTTTAGAACTTCGAAGTTTTAAGTTTTCTAATCTATTATCATCACGCTGTTTGTTAATATGTTTTACTTCATCTCCATATTTTAACGAACCATGAAAACATTCCCAAACAAAATCATGAACATAAATATTACGCCAATGTTCATCGACGGTTATTTGCATATATCCGTTATGATCCATCACCCCTGGTGTTACTTCTTGATTTACAGCATGGACTACATAACCATCTAAGCTTGCAGCATATCCTTTAAATTTTGGATGAAAATAATATTCACAATTCTCAAGTATTAGTTTGTTCTTCATTTTATTTCTTTCTCAGATAAAAAATTACAGCCTGTTCCAAATGTCAATATTCTAAAAATTTTCAATATTAAAAAATATAATTCAAAAAATTATTGAAACTTAGATTCTTTTTAATTAATCTTTTCTAAAAGTATATCAGATTCATTGTCTCCATAATTTTTTTTGTTTTTATTTATTTTTTCTTTTTAATATAAAAAATTATTTAAAGATTAAAAACTTATAATATAAAAATGAGTAGCATTCTCAATAAGCCTGTTCCGAATGTCAATGTTCCAGTTTTGGAACCAATTCCATATAAGCAAATTATTCCAAAATTGAAGACACTAACTCGAAATTTAGCTGAAAAACACCTCAACAACTTTGCTGACTGGTTGCTATCATATACACCACCAACTATTAAAACAAAAGTGACTGAAAGTGTTCGAAAAATACTAAATCTTTTTCCCAAAAAAATTAAATTACAAAAAGCGGCTTTCAAAGGCTTTACAAAATCATATGAAGTAAGCCTTGTTGAAATAGATCCTTTAAAACAGTTTCATGTTACTAAAAATTTTGTTGAAGATAAATTAAGCTTAGATCTGAGCAAAATGAAAGGAATGAAAGCTACAGTTACTTTAAATGTCATATTTTTTAAATTTGATAAAAGTGATGAAAAAATAACTAGAGAAGCCTTTTTTAATAGTAAAGCAATTATTATTTTAAACAATAAAGATATTGATGAAATGCTAAAAACGTCTGCAACTCAAATCTTAGATAAAATTGGAAAATGGCTAAGTCAAGGTTCCGGTTGGATGCTTGACCACATAAAAGGTCATTTTGTTAACCTTGTTAAATATTCACCTCTAAATGGAAGTTCGTATATAGAATTACCAAAAGAACTTAAAAATCCTAAAAAAGGATTGGTTAATATCAAAAATGAAAATGATAATGAATGCTTTAGATGGTGTCATTTAGCTAAACTTTACAGCAGCCAAGTAAAAAATCATCCTGAAAGAACAAGTCACTACAAAAAATACGTAAATACAGTAAATTATAATGGTATAACATTTCCAGTTTCTATTAAACAAATTTCAAAAGTCGAGCAACTAAATAACATTAGCATAAATGTATTTGGATATGAAAACAAACAACCTTATCCTTTATATATTTCTAAAAATGATGATGAAACAACTTTGGATTTATTGCTGATAACACAAGACGAAAACCAACATTACGTATGGATAAAAGATTTTAACAGATTTATGTTTAATCAAAGCAAACATAAAAATAGAAAGCATTTTTGCAGATTCTGTCTTCAATGTTTTAGCACTGATGAATTTCTTTTCAAACATTTAGAAAATTGTATTATCACTAATGGGAAACAAGCAATTAAAATGCCTAAAAAGGGAAGTTCAGTTAAATTTAAAAACTTTCACAATCAGCTACAGGTTCCTTTTGTCATATATGCTGATTTTGAAGCAATAACTCAAAAAATTGATAGCTGTCAGCCAAACAATAACAAATCGTATTCAGAAAAATATCAAAAGCACGTCGATTGCGGCTATGCGTATAAGTTAGTTTGTTGCTATGACGATAAGTTTACTAAACCGATTCAAGTTTATAGAGGAGAAAACGCAGCATATAAATTTTTGGAGGTTATGCTCAATGAGGTAGACTATTGTGAAGAAACAAAAAAGAATCATTTTAATCAACCTATGACATTAACAAATAAAGATGAAGAACATTTTAAATTAGCCACTGTGTGCCACATTTGTAAAAACGGTTTTACTAAAAAAGATTATAAGGTAAGAGATCATTGTCATGTAACAGGAAAATACAGAGGAGCTGCTCATAACAATTGTAATCGAAGCTTTAGACTGACAAATAAGATACCTGTAATTTTTCATAATCTAAAAGGATATGATTCACATTTTATCATGCAAGAAATAGGAAAATTTGACCAAGAAATTAGTGTAATACCAAATAACATGGAAAAATACATGGCATTTTTCTTAGGTAAGCATTTAAGGTTTATTGACAGCTTTCAATTTATGAGTAGTTCTCTGGAGTCCTTAGTTAAAAATATTTCACCTTGTGACATGAAGTACACATTACAGGAATTTCAAAACGAAAAGCTAGAACTTATGAAACGAAAAGGTGTTTACCCTTATGATTACATGGATCATTTTGATAAATTCAATGAAAAACACTTACCACCAAGAGAAGAATTTTATAGCATTCTAAACGACGAGCATATCACTAATGAAGATTACAAACATGCACAAAATGTATGGAATACTTTTAATTTGGAATCCATGGGAGAATATCACGACTTGTATCTTAAGTCTGACGTTTTGCTTCTAGCAGACGTATTTGAAATGTTTCGAAAAACTTGTTTAAAATTCTACGACCTAGATCCGTGTCATTATTTTACATCACCTGGTTTGTCATGGGATGCAATGCTTAAAATGACTAATGTCAAGCTGGAACTAATATCGGATATCGATCAATTTCTTTTCATTGAAAAAGGAATTAGGGGTGGTGTTTCATATATTTGCAAAAGATATGCTAAAGCTAACAATAAATACATCAACAACTACAATCCAGAGGAACCGTCAAATTTCTTGGTTTACATAGATGCAAATAATCTTTACGGGTGGTCTATGACTCAAGATTTACCTATAAATGGTTTCAGATGGATATCAAACAAAGAATTTAACTTGGCCAAGTTACCTGAGGGCAAAGGATTAATACTTGAAGTTGACTTAGAATATCCTGAAGACCTTCATGATATGCATAATGATTTTCCACTAGCTCCAGAAAAAATGGAAATTCGAAATCATATGCTTTCAGATTATTGCAAACAATTTAATTTAAAAGTTGAAGGAGTAACAAAATTAATACCCAATTTACAACCCAAGAAAAACTACGTTCTTCATTACAAAAATTTAAAACAGTACATTGAACTAGGTTTAAAAGTTACAAAAGTACACCGTGTTTTGGAATTTAATCAATCACCTTGGTTAAAGAAGTATATCGATTTCAATACGGAGAAGCGAAAAGTAGCAAAGTCAGAGTTTGAAAAAGACTTCTTCAAGCTTATGAATAACTCTGTTTTTGGAAAAACAATTGAAAATCTACGCAAGCGTGTTAATGTGTCTCTAATTACCGATCCTAAAAAACTTTTAAAACACAGCTCAAAACCGTCGTTTGTCAGTAGCAAAATATTTAATGAAAATCTTGTTGCTGTGCATAAAATCAAACAGTCGTTAACCCTAAATCGTCCAGCTTTTGTTGGAATGGCAATTTTGGATTTATCGAAAACCCTTATGTACAATATGCATTACAATTACATTAAAAAAAGATATGGTAACAATGCACAACTGTTGTTTACAGATACTGATTCATTGACGTACGATATCAAAACTCAAGATGTATACAAAGAATTCTGGTCAGACAAACACCTGTTTGACTTTAGCAACTATTGCAACTGCTCAGAGTTTTATGATTCCACAAACAAAAAAGTAGTTGGCAAAATGAAAGATGAAACCGCAGGTGTGCCAATCGTAGAATTTGTTGGACTTAGGTCTAAAATGTATAGTTATGTTAAAAACAATGAAAAAGGAAACAAAACAGCAAAAGGTATAAAGAAAAACGTTGTAAAAAATGTAATCAAACATGAAGATTACAAAAACACGCTGTTTAACAGAAGTCATATGTTCCATAAAATGAAAATAATTAAAAGCGAAAATCACGAAATTTATTCGCAAGAAATCAACAAAAAATCTCTTTCTTGTTTTGATGATAAACGATATATTCTTTCTAATGGAATTGATAGTTATGCATACGGTCATTATCTATCTTTAGGTAAAAAACCGTTTTAAGAATAAAGCTTTTACTTTATAAAACATGGATGAAAATTGTTGTGAAAATCCTGACATAAAAATTATTACTGGAAACAGAACTTGCATTAACTGTGGTGTAGTTCATCACCCTTACATTACACATGGCTGGATTGATTATAATCCACGTAATGTTGTCTTACGTAAATCAGTTTACAGTAGAACTGCTTATGTTAAAAATAAAATAGAGCAACTTAGATTGTCTCCTAACGAAACACGAGCATTCATGGACGTTTGGGTAATTGTGGAAAGTAGATTAAAAATTATCACTAGCAAAAGGTTTCCTAAGTTAGAATTTTTTATTATCAAAATCTTAGAAAATTTAGACATTCCCAAACAACCTTCATACAAAATTAGTGATGCATTACGTAAAAAATATGAAATCATGTGGAAACAAATCGTTTAGCATGTAATTTTTCATAGCTTTCAGAAATTGGTGGACATATATCAGCAACTTGGTCATCAACCATAGCAAGTTCTCTTTCGAAAAACTCGTCAATATCACCAGATCTTAAAAACAATTTTAACTTGTTGAGTAATTTCTGATACGATTGATAAGCATATCTACAAGACTCAGTTTTTTTGGAAAAATTTTTCTGTGTCGTTATTGTCTGTAAAAAAACACCTGTACCGCTAACAGACGCCAAGAAAATCGGATTTAATGTAACAGAACCAACCACGGCCCCAGTTGTAGTAAAAACAACAGATGACAGCTTTAGAGCTAAGTCCATTCTTTTAAATTTTTTAAACATTTTCTTATAACACCAATACTGTTTGTGATAAGTGTGATACAGTTTTGTCAATTCATTCACTTGTTCTTGAGTCAATTTTCTACTAATGTGGTTAAAGTCCATTGTTTATTTTACGATATACAATTACGCTTCTGGTTGATCACCCACTTCAAGCTGTTTAACTTTAATTACGACGCTGCTCATATTCATTGATACCGAAGAATTTGAAGAAACATAGTTGTATTGTATGCGAAACTCATCTCGAGAAGGATTAGGAAAAACAATGCAGTTTAAATTAAAGCAATCAAATGGGGGTGTTACTGTTGTTTTACATATTTTATCTGTTTCTCCTTGACTAATACGAATTATATCAATGTGTAATTTGTCTTCATCGTCATAACTGGTAACTTTCACAAGTCCGCTTACGCTTATTTCGATGTAACTGCTGGTTACCTCATCTCTCAAATGAATACTATCGGATTGCAAAGACAGAAAATCGTTCCCAGCAACAAGAGGTGCACTCACAAAATGCAAATTGTGATCTGTATTAGTACGAACTGAATGAATAGCACTTGATGGATTTGACCTCGAAGAAGCACCCAAAAATATTTGAAATTTTGGACGATATATATTTCGTTTAAAATAACGTTTATTTATTGCACTGGTAGGTTCGGAAGGTCTACCTACGTTGAAAATGGTATGATTTTTCATATCTAAGTTTCGTGAAATGGTTACATTATCGTCTTCGGTTTGAATGTGTTGCGTTATTTGGTCAACATAATTTTTGTTTGCTGCTTCACCTGGTGCTGTGGGATCTCGTAAATTTATGATAGTGTGTAATCCTTGTAAGTTAATATTATCTCTCACATTTGTAACTAAATTTTCAACAAATTGTTTAGTTGCCGCATCAGAAGGTAGAATGGGTTCAACAAGTCCTTTTAGAATCAATGATTCACCTAATTCAATTGATGCGTTGTTAGGTGGAATATTTTCTATACGAAAGACCCTGTTTGGTAAACGACCAAGTACTTCCACACCATATATTTGAGACCTCTGAATTTGAATTTGAGTGGGCGATACAACATTTTGACCATCGTTGTTTATACCTAAAGTAGCCAACCTCGAACCAAACTCAGAGCTTTCGGCAAAGTGGACAATGTTGCTAATTGCATTATCCAAGAATCCTTTATTTACACTATCTGATTCTGTTACAGGATTGGCTAAGTTTGTAATTTTGTGGTTGTTTAAGTTTAAATCACCATACATTATATCTCCTGACTTGGAAACTTTGTGTTCAATACCTACAACCTTAACAGTACTTGAAGATTGACTTCCACTTGTTCCAAATTTTGAAATATTCATTTTGTCCTTCTTTATTATAAATGAACATAATAAACTTTGATAAATATTTAAGTGGGGACAACAAGCAAATCAAACATCATTATCTTCTACCAGATTGCCATTACATGATAGTAGGATCGACAGGATCAGGAAAAACAAATTTGCTTTTAAACATGGTTCTCAAGTGGATGAATTACGACCTTTGTTGTGTTTATACTGTTAATCCTGAGCAAGATAAGTATCGATTTTTAAAAGAGCAAGGTATTGAAGTGCTAAGCCCTGAAGACTTGCCTCCAGTAGAAGAGCTTGACCCTCAACAGAAAGTAATAGTTTTTGACGACATTAAGCTAGACAACATGAAAAAACTGATGGAATACTTTTCTTTATCTAGAAACAGAAATTGCAACTGTATTTACCTCACCCAGTCATACTTCAACACTCCGAAGTACATAAGAAGAAACACTAACTGTTTTGTTTTTTTCGGGAACTTGGACAACAAAGATATCAGACACATTACTGACGATCATGCTAAAGGTATAACAAAAGAAGAAATGGAGTCGATTTACCGTGAAGCAACCAAAGATCCTTACAATTTTATGGTGCTGGACAAAACAGCCAAACACCTACCCCTTCGTTACAGAAAATGCTTTGACCATTTTTGGGCTTAAGCTTTATATGCTATATAGTAAACATGCCATTTGTAAATGAAGAAGAGTTGAAAAACAAAAATAAACTTGTAAAGGATTATATTAATAACCGAAAGCTTTTGAAACAAAAGCTGCAAAAACAAATTGTAGCCAAACAACAACTGCAAAAGTCTGCCTCTGAAATATTTCGTCCCATTACTAAAACGTTTGAAGAAACTCAGAAAAAAACTGATAAAAGGCAAGACCAACTAATTCAACACATACAGCAACAGCTTGCCATTGAAGATAAACCTCGATCAATTTATACTGTGCACTTTGAGAGTGCTTTCGATAACGAAGAAAAAGAATTGCTGACACAAAACAATTTTGAGACTGATATTGTGGAGCTTGTAAAACGCGGGCCAGGTTACATAAACGCATTGAAAGACAGAGCTAGATTAATCAATCAAAGATTAGGTGGTTTACGAAGAAGACGCGATGCTGATACAGAAGTGATTGATGAGCAAATAAAAACTTTTAAAAAGTACAGAGAAAAATTAAATAAATTATTAGGAGGAATGGAAGTTACCTTTGGAAAAGGGCTTAAAGATCCCAACAAACTTTGTGAAAGACTTAATTTACTAGTAGCAGCCAAACAAGCCGGCAATAATAACAAGCGTTTGGATCAAGAAATTGCAAACATTTTGAAAAAACTAAAATTGAACAAATGCATTTCACACTGCGACCACCAAAAATTATTTGACAATATATTAAAATGACATCAATACCACTTTTCTTTGACTCTAGGAAAGGACAAGGAAAATCAGAAGATTTTATAACTAGCTTTAATCCACCGTTGCAACTAGACATTAAAAAAAGTTACGAGATGTCCTTAATCAATGCTCAAATATGGTACTCTTGGCATAACATAACGAGCAGCAATAATAAATTTTTTTATTCACCAGATGGAGTAGCTGCACGACTATTATCGATTCCTCCAGGGAGCTATAATATTGAAGATCTCAATAATGAAATAAAGTACTTGATGGAACAGAGACGTGATGACAAAAATAATATAACTATAACACCAAATTTTAATACATTAAAATCAAGAATTGAACTTAAAAATGATTACATAGTTGATTTTCGAATTCCAAATTCAATAGGTGACGTTTTAGGATTTGGTTCGGCATTTTTGGGTGTAAATGGAATTCATAATAGTCAAAATCCTGTAAATATTACAAATATCAACAGCCTTCAGATTCATTGCAGCTTAATTGATGGAAGTTACATAAACGGAGCGTCTAGTGACTTACTTTATACTCTTAGTCCAAACGTACCACCGGGATACTTGATTCAAGTTGAACCTAAGCAAAACATTTACGTTCCAATCAAAAATTTAAGTCAAATTGATAGTATCCGATTCTCTATAAAAGATCAAGATAACAATTTTGTAAATATGAATAATGAACGAGTGACTTACTATGTTCACCTGAGAGAGATTATGTAGTTTAACTATAAATGTTATCACAAAGAGAAACTAGATTTCATAAAAAGAAAATCATAGGTGGAAGTTTGCTTAAAAATGTTTACGACAAGGTAAGAAACGTAATCAGCACTGGTTCTAAGATTCTTAACAGAATTCCTACTGGAGTGAAGACTGAGATTAAAAAACTAGCTGCACCTTTACTGAATAAAGCCTTAGAACCCACAAAAAAGGCATTAGAACCAGTCTTAGAAAATATACCAATAAACAAGCGTATTATCAATGACAGAGAATTAGAAAATCTCAACGACAGATCGAGAGCTATCTTAAGTAATTTAATTGCTGGATCAGGATTTAAAAATTATATGTCTTAATTATAAAATGACAGAACTAACGAATCCATATTTGCAAATTAAAGAAACAAACTTAGTGGACAATTCGATTACTGAGTTCGAATATGTCGAATACCTTCCGAGAGACTCCAATAACATGAACAAAGATGGTCAGCACATTATTGAAACAAAAGATGAAGATGTTTTTCTTCTACCGCATAAAGCATACCTAGAAATCAGAGGAAAACTTCAAACTAATGCGAATGCTAATTACAATAACAATGACGTAATTTCATTGGTAAATAACGGTTGGTCTTTATTTCAAACTGCGCAATATCAATTAAATAACCAAACTATAGAAAACATAAACCTTTATCTACCTCAAGCATCAACAATACTCAATTTAGTTAGCTTTAGTGATGATTATTCAAGATCAACCGCCTCTAACATGCTGTGGTTTAAAGACACTGGAACTGGTTCCCCATCTCTTAAACAAAATTTTGGTGGTGTAGCTGATGATGCAAATGCAAATGCTGTACGTGATGGTATTAGAGCAATCGTAGAAATATACAACAACAATCTACAAGCAAATATTGGTTTCACCGCAAGACAGAACATTACTACGGGAAATAAGCAAATTACTTTAATGCTTCCTCTTTCCCAAATATTTGGATTTTGTCGTGATATCGATAAGGTTTTTAGGGGTGTTAAACACAGTATAGTCGTGGATAGAGAAACATCTAATAACTATATTTTACGTGCTAATGGTGTAGCTGCTGGTAAGTTTAACATAAGTCATATCTCTTTGTGGATGCCTAAAGTGAAACCAAGTTTAAAAGTTGAATCGGAAATAGATGCTATGTTAGTAAAAGGACATATAAAACAGCTATACTTTGAACAAATGAGAGTGTATCGAACAATGTTTCAGTCAACAGAAACAAGCATGACTTGGAGAATAACAACCCAGCCGGGAACAGAACTTCCTAGGCATGTGTTTGTGGCGTTTCAATCGAGTGAACGAGATAACAACCAGCAGCTAAATAATATGATTTTTGACAATGCAAACTTAAGACGTATTAGTTGCAGAATCAACAGCATTCAATATCCTGAACGAGAATTTGAATGTAATTTTACTCCACAAAATAGAAATTATTCGCGCTTATACATGAGTTTTCTAGAGGCTGTAAACAAATACCAAGATGCCGACACGGGCTGTCAATTATCAGCTGAAGACTGGGCTAGTTTGTATCCAATTCATCATTTTGATGTTAGTAAACACAATGAACGACTTAAAAACAGCTCGGCAGATATTGAAATAAGGTTTAGTCTTGGTGGTAACTTTAGAAATATTGCAAATAACGCTGACCAAGCTTTCTATGTTTATGCAGTCGTACTTTCTGATAGATACCTTCAGTTAGAAGGACTTTCAGGTCGAATGAATATAATTATCTGAGTATAAATAAAAATGTATGTTAAAATCGGATTAAATTTATCACAATTTCAAAAAGAAAAAATAAAACAAGCTTTTCAAAACAAAACTGGGCTTACACTCACATTTAATAACCACCAGTTACAAGGATCAGACTTTCTTGGTTTAACAAAGACGCAAGTTAACAAAATAAATGATGCTAAAGC
The DNA here is from genome assembly GCA_963965965.1 of Trididemnum nubilum. NCBI lineage: Eukaryota > Metazoa > Chordata > Ascidiacea > Aplousobranchia > Didemnidae > Trididemnum > Trididemnum nubilum. The sequence goes on along the minus strand of CAWYPQ010000514.1, from coordinate 38,638 downwards.
AAAAGGTTCAGGTGTTACTATGAAGCTATCAAAACTACAAATTTCAAAACAGGGTGGTTTTATTGGAACTCTTTTAGCAGGTTTAGCAGGTAGCTTGCTACCCAGTTTGTTAGGAGGAAAAGGACTTGTGTTACCTGGATCAAAGGGTAAAGGGCTTATGTTGCCTGGAACAAAAAGACAAGGTAGGTCTTATCGCTTCGACGAACCTCAGATTCTCGGAAAAGGTTTAATACTAGGAAAAAATTCTCCTTTCAAAAATGTTCCGATCTTGGGTTTGATTTTATAAAGTCTAATATAAAATGTACCACGATTACTCATTGAACTTGACACAAAATCAAAAGAAAAAAATTGCAAATGCATATAAAAGCAAAACTAGTGTAAGTGTTAGACTAACAAATGCAAGTTTACAGACTAAAGGCAACGTTAGTTTGCAACTGACGAGTGGACAGATAAATAGAATTAACAAATCAAAAGCGTCTGGACACGGTATACAAATAAACTTTAGTAAAACGCAATTGCAAAAACAAGGTGGTTTCTTAAGTAGCTTACTTAATTTAGGAAAACTAGTGTTACCGTTTTTAGCTAAAAAGGTTTTGCCAACTTTAGGATTAGCAGCTGCTTCCGGGGCCATCCAAGGAGCAACTAATAAAGCAGTAAATAAATGAAACCATTAACAAACTTAGACATTGATAAAATCATGATTAAGTGTGACAATTATCGAGGAACATTTAGCAAAGATATGTTACCAAAAGCAATGAATAAAAATGAGTCAGCTGTCGTAAACTTGCAAGATTATTTTGCGGGTAGTGGAACTCATTGGGTTTGTGTTTACAACGAAGAAAAATCAGATAAAGTAGAATACTTTGACAGTTTTGGACTTGTACCCCCAAATGAAGTTGTTAAATATATGAAGACTACAAACAAAAACATTATTTACAATGATGCACAAATTCAAAATATTAACTCAATTCTTTGTGGTTACTACTGTGTGTATTATATAACAGAGCGAAGTAAGGGGAGAACAGCAAACGAACTATTGTTAGATTTTCATGAAAAACCTACACCTTTTAATGAAATGTTTATGAAGTTTTATGTATCATATATTAAAGATGGAAACTTATTGTGTTAGAGAAAAGAAAAAAACTAAATGTGTTCCAGGTTCTGATGAAATTATAAAAGCAAAAGGAAATGGTCGCCTAATGTTACGTTGCATTTGTGCTAGTTGTGGTATTACAAAGCATAGTTTCATTAAAACCAACAAAAAGGGAGGCTTGTTAGACCTTCATGCTGCGATAGGAAAATTACCAAAACCAAAAGGTGGGTTCACTCTTCCAAGTCACAAGTACACTGGGCCATATAATCCTTTGGATAAACAACTTGATTCGAACGACCAACCTTTACCAGGCCAAGAACCTTACAATCAAATAGATGCTATTGCAATGAAACATGATATTTGTTACCGTGATAATGACAATAAAAAAGGTAAACTAAAATGTGATAAAGATATGTTAGACAGTTTATCGCAAACAAAAACGAGAGGTATCCGGGAATCGTTTGATAAAAAGTTAGTACAAGCAGCAATTGGAACTAAATATAAGTTGGGGTTAGGTGCAAAAAACGGGAAAGGGCGTCGTGGCAAAAACAACTAGCTGATGAGCTCCACAAACCAGTCAAAAAAAAGTTTCCACGGCGCCGAGTAATAAGCAAGTCAATCGATGAAATTTGGGCAGCAGATTTGGTAGAAATGCAACAATTTAGTAAATGGAATAAAGGTTACAAATATTTACTCATGATAATTGATGTTTTTTCTAAATTTGGATGGATAGTCCCTTTGAAAAACAAAACTGGTGAAACTGTTGCTGCTGCTTTTAAAAACATTTTGAATGGAGGTAGAATACCAAAATTTATTTGGACTGATAAAGGAAAAGAATTTTACAATAAGAATATGAAAAAATTGTTAGATCTACACAAAATTACATTATATTCAACTGAAAATGAAGAAAAAAGTTCAGTTGTTGAGCGTTGGAATCGCACTATCAAAAACAAAATGTGGAAAAGATTTACACAACAAAGCTCAACTCATTACTTAAACATGCTTCCTGAAATATTAGACGAATATAATAACCAAAAACACAGATCTATCAAAATGAGTCCAATAGATGCCAGCAAAAAGAAAAATGAAGGGATAGTTTACTATAATTTATTTGGTCATATCAAACCTATAGCAACAAAACCAAAATTTGAAGTTGGTGACAAAGTAAGAATATCAAAGTACAAACGAAAACTGTTTGATAAAGGCTACACTCCAAACTGGACTGAAGAAATCTTTTTAATTTCAAAAGTTTTAAATACAAACCCGCTTACATATGAAATTACAGATCTTCAGGGTGAATTAATTACTGGATCTTTTTATGAACAAGAACTACTTAAAACAAATCAAAATAAGTTCAGAATCGAAAAAGTAATTCGAAAAGATAACAAAAAGAAAATGGCGTTAGTCAAGTGGTCTGGTTACAAGACTAATAGTTGGGTTCCAATTAAAGATTTAGAAAAATTATAAAAACTTACCTTAGCTTCAATAATCATGGCTCCGGTCCCCCCTCTTTATTACCCTATTTATATGTCTTATTTATTTACCTATAAATTTACCATATTTACCTAAAGACATATAAATAGGAAAAATAAGAGGTATTAATTCAATTGAACTACTGATTTCTATGATTTTTTAAATTTGAATAAATAAACGGATTTAATAATATTTTTTAATAAATAAATGTTTTTTTAAATTTAGTAGTTCAATTGAAAGGGTATCATATGCGCCTGCATATTCATTGTAGCCGGTTTTGATTAATTAAGATATTGCTCGTCTTTCTGGTTCGGAATCCAGATCCAAATTATCATCTACTTCCATAGGAGTTGGGTTTTCTTTATTTTTATTCTTTTCATTCGTTTTTTTTTGTAAATTTTCATAGGTTACACTTATCATTTTTAATTCCAGTTGGTAGTTTTGCAATTCCTCTTTCAGTTTTTTTATTCTTACTCTCCATTGTCTTCTGGTTGTTTCTATCTTTAATTTTTTGTCTTTTTCTTTTGCTATTTTTAATCTTACTTCTTTTTTATTACAACTTTTTTCGATTTTTCTAATAAAATCATCAGTTTTTTGTTCATTTACATCAATTATATCATTGTTATCTGTAATACATTCTTCTAATGTTTGAATTCTGTTTTTACAGTCTTCTAATTCTGGATCACTATTCCTCAATTTTTCACATAAATTTGACATTTTATTTTTAGTCTCTTGTATTTTGTTCTCTAATTTTTTCATTTTAAGTTCAATTCCAATAATTTTAGATTTTTTGTTATTATGCATTAAAGAATTATAAGAGAATTCATTTTTTCTTTTCGACATGTTTTTTTTTGAAAAGAAAAAACCTAATCATGTTATCCTTTTTATACAACTCATTACCTTTTTCTTGACGATGTCACAAGATTCTTTTTTTCTTTGTTGTGTACACATCATGCAGACACAGCGTGATTATTTATAAAATTTTCCACTGCACTGGCACCTTCTTTCAATAATTGCCTTTATCTTAAACAGCTGATTTCATCGCGTGATAGTAATTTTGCTGAGCGCGAGAAAAAGTTTAGACGAGAATTCTCGTCGCGATTTGATTTTGAATGAAAGTTCAGACAAGAAATAAATTTTCTCGCGCGATTTTGATTTTGAATGAAAGTTCAGACAAGAAATAAATTTCACCGTGACAGCTTTGTATGTGCGCTCGAGCATTATGTGCGTATGTGCCAAACGCATTTGCTCAACCAAACGCACAGTTTTCATTGCGTTTACCTGAGTCTCAAAACCTCTTTAACCAGAAGTGTCTCAGAAACCTCATATTGCATACATTCGTGATCAAGTCTCAGAACCGCCGTTCAAAAAATAAGCATAACCAAAGTCCCAGAACCTGAAAGTACCCCCAAACCAAAAGTGTCTCAGAACCCTTATATTACATTTGGTTACGTGATAACAAAAAAATTTCCCAACATTTATCACGTGACCTAAAAGTGTCCCAGAACCCTCATATTATATACTACTAACGAACAAACTATAAGCTAAATTTTCAAATACCGGCCAGTTGGTCGAGCGGTAAGGCGTTCGCCTCTGGAGTAGTAGGTCTGAGATTCAAATCTCGTGCCGGTCAAATTGGACACAAGGTTGCCAAAGGCTCACCGTTGCTGCAACATTTGTTTGAAAGGAGTTGTGTTGCTCGCGGGCGCATTGAAGCGGAGATGGGCCCCGCAAACTCACTACTCGCTTCGGCGTAATACAGCAAAAATAATGAAAGATTTGACTTGATTTGATTTAAATTTTCTAAGAATTCTTTTATGTGGTGAAAAATAAGTTGTTTTGCAGCTATTGCATGTCTTTTATGCTTGCCATCTTGGAATAACTTTTATAAGTGGTCATACAATCGATTCAAAATAGCCTACAACGATGCTTATCGAGCTTTTATAATTTAACGCGATTTGTTAGTGAACGTGAATAACAGGTTTCATTTAGAGTCATTACTTTCGAAGTTTGGCAACGTAAATACATTTTTTTATTTTTTAGTCAATTACTGCAATCTGAGGACTGCCTTATTGCGAATGTTATGAGTTCTGATGCTTTTTACAATCATAAGTGTTTTCAATTATTTAAAGAGCGCTTGTATGCCAAATATTAGTGCCTTTTAAATTGCTTGTTTTTTGAGTGTATTTTCTTATTTTTGCGTGTGCCTTGTGTGTAATGTGTTAGTATTTTTCATATGGACTGCCTTTAGTCCAAAATAAAAAGTCAATATTATTATACAATTGTTTTTGCAAACAAAAAGTATTATCGCTTTTCTATTTCATTTTGACTAAAAAGAAATACAGCTCGAGATCGGTGTTGCTGAAGAAATGAGAACTACTTGAGGTGATGAAGAGGTGCGCAAATCTTGTTCCAATATACCTCTTGTCCGCGAAAATAGATTTAATTCGTTTGACTCCGTACCAGTGACAATCCGGCATTTCGAAATTTTGTGACGTCACAAAAGAATGAATTTGCAAACTCGAACCCGGGGCCAGCAACCACGTGATTATACTAACACGACGCTCTACCACTGAGCTATCATCGTTCAATAAGTTCAAAATGATCGACGTTCAATAATTTTGATAAGCAACATGGCGTTGATTATTCTGCAACAAATTTTCCAAAGTCATCCTTTTTTTATGTCACGAAATTTCGAAGCACGGGAATGCCATTACTGCGGAGTCAAATGGGTTAAATCAAATTTTGTTAATCCGGGGAATAATGAAACAAGGTTCAGGGCACCTCTTTATTACCTCATGTTTAGTTTTTATATCTTCTACAAAACCGATCTCGACAAGTATCTTTTTGAGCTAAACACTTAAGAGGACCACACAGGAGTTAATATTTCTACGGAGATAGGTAAACTCACTTCAGTGACTAAGGTTAAGGTGAATTTACACAGTATCCGTTTTTCGTACGTTTTCGTCCGTTTTTTTACGTTTTTGCTTCTCCTTGAAAAAGTATGCGCTTTTTCATCCGCATTTTTATAAGTCCATATATGCACTAAGTAGACTGTTATATATAGATAAAAATTTTGTTCAAAAATTTTGTGTATGAACGATAAGAGCGATATTTCGAAATAGAGCTGTACCCCTTTACAAAAAAATTTTTTCGGAAAACTTTTGTCCAGTATGTGACTGTCTGGTTAGTGCGGATATGGACACATAAAAATGAGGATGAAAAAGCGCATACTTTGTCAAGGAGAAGCAAAAACGTAAAAAAACGGACAAAAACGTACGAAAAACGGATACTGTGTAAATTCACCTTTAGACTCTCCGTGCTCATTAAAACGATACTGTTCAAAATCGGTTTTATTGAACAAATGAGAACTACTTAAGGTAATAAAAAGATACATCGAACCTTTTTCTACGATTTCGTTTATTCGTGAAAATACGATTTGATTTGTTTGACCCCATACCATTGGCAACCTGCATTTCACAATTTTGTGATATCACAAAAGGCATAATTTTGCAAAAATTTTCGTAGACTAAAAAAACGCGATTACCAACTGGTAGCAGTGAGTAGAGTCTATAACCAATCTGAAAATTTGGCTACTGCTAGGGTAATCTGTAGACCTAGGCTACCATAGTACTGATCTACAACACGCTTTTTGTGATGTTACAAAACTGCAAAATGAAGGGTTGCCAATAGTGCGGAGTCAAATCGATTTAATCGTATTTTCGCAGATAAGGGAAAAAAAAAGGTTTAGGGCACGTCATTATTTTAAGCAGTTCTCACTTCTTCAAAAAAAAAAAAAACTGATTTCGAGCGGTATCGCTTTAAAATCAGTATTTCTAATTTTGTACATTCCTCAGTACCAAAATTGTCTTCTTTCCACGTTCAGCGGCATGTACCTCTGATGTTGCAAATTCGCTACGCTTCTAGAAACAGTTTTGCAATCTTTTGTTTAAGTAACGACTTCAAAATGTGTGTTTTGTTTTCAAGAGCTTAGAAATCGTAACCTTTACAAAGCGTTGAGTTAATTCAATGCTCTTTGCTATTCCATTTCAGGTACACTATTATTCCATATAACTGAAATAGTTTAGAATCATTAAAATTTTTATTCAATGATTGTCAACCTAAAACTATACGTTTTTGTGTTTCCACCAGTAACTTAGACCATCTTCACAGCTAGCATTTAGAAGCATAAGTTATTCATCTATACAATTTATTATTGTAATATGCAATGCAAATGAGCTATCGCGACGCGTTTCGACCTTGCTAAAGGGTCTCATCAAGCGAAAAGAATAACATATATTTAAACATGCAATGATGTAAAACTGCAACTAAAAATTTGGAAAAAAAATTAGCAGCAATTTAGAATCATTAATTTTTCAAACATGCAATGATATAAACCTGCAATTACCAAATTCGAAAATAAAAATTGCATTGATAAACACATCTGCTTTGTCTATGCAAATTTTATAATGACGTCAAACAACTTGTAACACGCTCATATAAAAATCACAGGGAGTGCACGAGCGGTTTAGGTTTTTTAATTGTGGCTACAAAATTTTTACTATGACGCAAAAATAGCAAGCTAGAATTAGCAAATACCCCTTAACCCTATTTTACACAGAGTATTTGACCAAAGCATTTAACACGGCATGGGAGCAAAAATGCCCCCTCTATCTAATTCCTAAACCAAAAGTCATGGGACCACCAACTTTGGTATACGATTTTGTATTCACCAAAGTTTTTTAGAAAAATTAGTTTTAGGTTGATGACGCCATCACTGTGACGTCACTGCCATGTTTTTTGAAAAATGACGCCGCATTTTCGCTGACATGACTAGGGGTTTAAAGTCTGCACATAGGTTGTTTTTTAATGTTGAATCACAAAATGCCTTACTCAAGCTAGTTACGACACAAAAACGTCCGAAGACGCCATTTCAAATTAAGTATGGGCCAAAAATGCTCAGATTTTGGAAAATGACTTCGGAAAACATCAAAAATTGGGAAACTTCTCGCTACCTTAGCAACTTCAAATTGTTAGAAGTTATTTGTAATGAATTTTAACTCAAAGTCAAGTTGGTTTGAAAAAAAACTCTCTTTTCTAAAGGGATTCGTCACTAAAAACCGAGAAAGGGCAAAAAAGCTCTCCTTTCACAATCCGGCAACTTGTATGGAAAAATTGTTTGTCATTATCTAATCAGCGCTTAAGCCAAATTGCTGGGAAATTATCCTTTGTTTAAAAAAATAAGCGGTTAATTAGCGCATTTACTAAGACTGTCTTTTAAGAATCGTTACTTTTGTGTTACAAGATATTCGGCATTTGATTTTCTAGGCTACATTTGTTTTTTAATAATTTCCGAATTGATGTTGAAACGAAGCTGTGATTTTGTGTTGCAAAGTTATTTGAATTAGGCTTTTACAACATTGCTTTTTCGGATTGCTTGTTTTAAGTAGCCTAGGGAAGTTGCCAGCAGATAACTTCTGCTTTTTAATTTCCGGCTCTAGGGTGCTAGAAGAAGTCGATTTACCATGTGCTATCACTGCAACTTTGTTGTGGACTCTATCGTGCTTGGAGCCTTGGCAGAGAATAGCGACTAGCAAGGATTGAAGGAAACAGTGTCAGTTTTTGTGAAACGTGTTTAAGCTCGGCTTAACTTGAATGAATTGCGTTTTGCGATCCCCTTTTTTTGGATTTTGATTTTTGACTGTTGGGAAACAGTCATATGACGTTGAAGAAAGGCTCTGAAATAGTTTTCACATTGATTTAAAGACTATTTTGCATCCTGCATTTTTATTCATTCATTATAACAATAAACTTTATCAAAAAATCATTAATTCCAGCGTGCAGCTCGTCCAAGGAGAGAGGGATTGTGGTAGTTTGGCGTAGCTCTTCTACACGTTACTTCGGACTCTAGTTATAAAACTTTGCATCGCTGCCGTGCGAGAAACACAAAACATTCCTTGCTTCCACGTCGTAGCTGATTTCCATTTAAGCTTTCGACGAAAAACTGTTTGCAAATCGAAACACCAAGCAACCGCGAATGTCTATATCAAATGATCATTTAATTACTTTTCGAAGAAAAGCTCTCAACCACCTCGACAGACCAACGTAAGGATGAATACACCACACAAAGTTTGTGATTGGTGCAAAAGACGATTACATTTTGAAAAAAGTCCTATTAGCGTCGGTACGTAATACTGCCACGTTCCAAAAATAGCATTTTTTGAAGTATTGTATTATTTGTTCAGTAACGTTGATTGATGATAGCCATGAAGTAACAGCAATATTAGATCCTTACAAAAATTTCATAAAAAATATTGAGATTATTGTTCGTGGTTTTTGGAATTGACATTCATACTCAATAAGGAAGCAAATTGAAGTAATTACATTCCTGGGCTTGTTCTACAAGTAGCGTATTTGTCTAGTCTATCCCCTGCAAAAATATTTTAATACGGTACTTTTGAAGTGTTTAGAAATTTATTTGATTATCAAAGAACAAAAATGCCTATTCAATCAGCAAAGTTCCCACTTGAAAACATAACTAGAACAGAGTTGCAAGTTGGGCAGGGCATTTCGGTTCGAGTTCGAGTTTGGGCAGGGTTCGGCTTAAGATTGGCAAAATGGCGGGCTTGATCTACGTGCTTGACTTGTGTTTTCGCCTTTTAAATGTTATAAAAACGTAATTCAAATGACTTTGCAACATAGAATCACGACTTTGTTTTGACATCAATGCAATTATTATGACACAATTTTTATTAATACGTAGCATTTTATCATTAACGAGTATTTTCATTACGAGCTATAATTCTGCACATTTTAAAATCTATTAATCTAATTTTCGGGCTTTTTCGTGTCTGGTTTTGCCTTCAAATAACTTTTCAGATTCGTGCCGTGTTCAGGCTTAAGCTTTTGGTTTCGTGCCGGGTTCGGGCTTATGTTTTTGGTTTTGGGGCGGGTTCGGGCTCATACTAATCGGCCCGTTTACAACTTTAAACCAGAATGTGACATCGCCAAGCAATATGTGAGGACTTCGGGACATCATGTTTTCATATTCATTGGTCGATTACTTTAACATTGCTAAATGTATAGAGCCCCAATTGAGTGGCATACGGGCTTCCAACCAAGGAAGTGGATTGTGGCAGTGCCATTTCGTCAATCGCTTCCACTTCTATCTTAAGTGCTTTCGCTTTCATCACTGAATGACGCAGTTTTTGCTTATTATAACTTTTTTGTCAAAAACATGTGCTAGCAGGCTAGAAAAGTTCATTAATGTCCGAAAACGCTGATACATACCAAATGCATACCTGAAAAAAGATGCTGCTTTCTATATTCGCATGATTCATTTTTCGTAAAGGCATGGACGTAGTGAAAGGTTATTGCGGTGTTGTGGTCGTATAGTTTGCCGGCCACCTAGACTTCTACCGCAAAAATCATGCATCACTTACGGCTTAAAAGGAAGAAGACTGCGACACCAAATAAACAAATAAGTAAAAAGAAGACATTGTCAAAAAATCTATTTAGAATGAAGATGATAAATTTTTGAATGATGAAATACTTTAATTCTTATGTTTATTATAACCGCTTACTGCTGCACTTGTACTTTGGCGGGAAGTGAATTTAATTAGAAATTTTGGCAGTAATAGCTTACAGATGTTTGTGTTGATGCATTATTTTGGTCATAACAGTTTAAGTAATGTCCATTAAATAGTGAAGTGCGGAAGCTCTTGAAGTTAATAAGACAAGCCATCAGATAAACTTTTTCTTCTTCTCAAGTTTTAAATTAAAAAATAAATAATAGTAATAACAACAAAGCTAAATTTTCGTTATATTTCGATCTTTTATGTAATTACTTTTTATGCTTTCATGTTCTGTTAACCCTTTAATTTCCAAACTATAGTTTTAAAACAATTACTATTTACAATCACAGTAAAACGTTATAATCAAATGATATTAGGGTATATCGACTTTTAAGTTAATTATATGCAAAACTAAGCTCAGGAAAGTGAATTCGTTTTCGCGATAGCAGATTACGATAACTTTGCTTATAGTAAGTGTAAAGCAGCGCTTGAAACTTCAGTTAACAAAAGAGGCAACCGCCCCGACAAAATACATCGTCGCTATCAGAGGTGGAGTCGAGAACACAACGTTCGAGGCCAAGGCCAAAGACTCCAAAACAAGCAAAAAACGAGGCCAAGGACGAGGACAAACCTTTTCGAGGCTAAGGACAGGAATGGTCGCCGCGAAGGCCAAGGACCGAGGACACAATTTTTCAAAATTTTGGTCGGTAAATTTTCCATTGCTCTTAAACGCGAAAGTGCTTAAGGTATTGCATTCATTAAGTTTTTGATGATTTCGAGAATATAGTAGTTTTTCAAAATAATAATGAATGCCATTTTGAAGTTTTACACGTTAGCAACTGATGTTGAATACATACCGTAGCGGTATCATGGCAATGAAACAAGGTCATAACCTGCGAATGGGAATATAACTAAATTATACATATAGAAGTGGTCAAGTTTAAGGCCTTAATTTTATGTTAGGGCCCCGGTACAGTGGCGTCGCTCAGGGGGGGGGGCCCGCCCCGGGTTTCACTAATTTGGGGTGATGCCATTTTAAGATACCAAACGAACAAAAAACAAACAAAAAACCAATATGTTTAACATCATTGGAAATGTCTAGTACACTGGAATGGGCTAAAAATTGATTTAAAGCATCTTTTGAAACATTTATTTAGAAGGGGGGCGCTAATTTGCCAAAAACATAAATCACAAATCAGAAAAACTTTGAAAAATTACGAACACTAAGCAATTAAATTTGATCGCTTGCTGAAACATGCTGAATATAGGTTTCATAAAGCAAATTTAAGCTCAAGAACGAAAGGGGTGGTGGCTATTCAATATTAGTTAATTACCAATCAGTTCTTTTTGAATATCGTTCCATTTGCCCCCTCCACCATTTATTTTTCTCTATTAAATATAGATGAAATAATATACTCCTAGTGAGTTTCATTTAACTATAAGATTTTATGTTTTATGGAACGAGCTGGAAAATAAGAGAAAGGAAATTTTACCTCTAGCCACCTCCCACATAGCCATTATCATTTATGCAATCACTTTAATTATGTTTTTGCACTGCTAATTTCTAAGCGACATTTCTAAAGCATTAGTTTTTATCAAAATAGGCCTAAAATTAAGTTATTTTTGCAAAAAAAACATGTTTTTTCACTGAGCAAAAAAGTCAATAATACGAAGTTTAAAATTTTCAAAATCCTTAAAAATAATCGAATGTGAAAAAATGTGAACTTTTTAAACAATGAAAATGTTCATCGGAAAACCGCAGAGAATTTGTTAATGTCAACAGTAACAAAGTAATAAAATGCTAAAACAATGTTTTTTTCGCTTCAGGTCCAAAGCGATCGCAATGTATGTCGGACTACAAAATACCGTATATGCTGAAAAAAGAAAAAAAGCGTTATCGCTTTCTACGAATCACCGCCATTAGACAATTAGCAATGATCACCTACTAAACAAATAGTCTGCTTTGTATTACAGACGCGTGGAACGTGGGTCGTATCATAATGCGCAACGTCGTTGCCGTAAATTGACGTAAATGACAAATTTCTAGCAAATCGACCAAAACCAAACACGGTGAAAGAATTCGCTTTTAATCTGTCACTTAAATTGTATTTGCGAAGGTACAGGGTCATGCTCAACAAATTATTAATTTAATGCATTAAACCAAGGGAAAGTTAACAAATTTCAAGATTTTTGAATTAGATTATTACCAAAAATTTTCGCTCAGAAATTTTCTTATGACGTTGCAACAAGCTGACCTGCTAAATAAAGTTAAAGGCCACCTAATGTCTGCAAACCAATGCACTTAAAATGCAATAAAAAAGTATAACTAATCGAATGCTGAAAACCTGGTTTGGATGCACGTTCTCAGTTTCAAGCTTTCGCGTTTTTAAAAAGTGACATGACGTCATTAGACCCAGGAGTTTGGTGCCTTCGACTTTACTTTGAGCTAATTACGCCTTTTTTTGCACAACACTTTTTGACTAGCAAGCTGTTATCACGTGCCTTTCCAAAATCGCCTATCCTCTGCAAAGATAAATTAGTCGAAGGCAACAAACTCCTGGGTCTAATGACGTCATGTCACTTTTTAAAAACGCGAAAGCTTGAAACTGAGAACGTGCATCTAAACCAGGTTTTCAGCATTCGATTAATAATACTTTTTTATTGCATTTTAAGTGCATTGGTTTGCAGACATTAGGTGGCCTTTAAGCCTGACTTAGTGTACACCTGTGATGTCGTGACAACTTACTGTACACCTAAAAAAGGTGCGCAAATTTATTTTCGGTAAGCCTGACAAGGCTCTGATGTCGTGACAACTGTGCACATAAAAAAGGTGTGCAAATTTTTTTTCGGTAACGCCAAAAATTTTCGCTCTGAAATTCTTTGTGTCTTTCGACGAATTGACCCGTCCCGGCGGATAGAGTTTGGTTAATGTCTGATAATGCTCATTTTGTGACAACTGTATTCCTAAAAAGGTGTTGAAATCTATTTTCGTAAAAATGTTAAATTTTTCTTTCTAATTATTGATTGTACAGTAGATGTGAGAACACCAAAATTATGATGCAGCGCAGAGATGGAAACCGGTCGGGTCGAGATTCTTCGAACGGCCGGTCAAGCCGGTTGAAACACCGATCTAATTCTCCTTTCTGGCAACTAAAAGACATCTAAGCACCAACCGAAATTTACTTATATATTTTATCATAAAAAAAACTTTTTGTAAAATATCGGTATTAACAAACCACATTTTTCGAAAACACTTGTTGAATGGTTTCAAGCTGTGACTAATATGCTGTGACCATTAAGACATGCACATTCAGGGACGTATTTAGGGTGGAAGTATTGTGCCACGCCTCCCGACTTTGGGCCACGGCACAAAGCAAAAAAGTGCAAAATATACGTTAAAATCGCGTAATCAGATTCTAATAAAGCATGCATGTGGAAGAGGCTTGCTCTACCTGGCATTTTAACATCATTTTAATCAGCTTAAGAGTAGAAGTGGCGCAGATTTCAGATTTTTTACTACATGCTAAAATCTTGCCTCTTTGAAAAGCTTGTTTCAACTTAAATTTACCACACTCTACACTGGGCAAGAAAGACATAGCTCTTATTTTTTTATATCTAACTATCCATGGCTTGTTCTGAAGTAGCAGCATTTCTGCAAGCTGCTGGGGCACATTATGTTTTAAATGTTTTCTAGCCAATGTCATAACAGTCAGAGGTGGAGTCGAGGACATAAGGCTCGAGGCCAAGGCCAAGGACACAAAAAAAAATCCGAGGCCAAGGCCAAGGACAGCCTTTCCGAGGACAGACCCTCTCGAGGCCAAGGACAAGAATGCTCGAGGCCAAGGCCAAGGACCAAAGACACAGCCGCAAGTGTTCTCCAAAAAAAAAAAGGTCTTCAAAAAAGTTTTTCAGGCAATTTTCAATTTGTAGGCGTAGCCAGAATTTTTGATTGGGGAGGCCTAAACCACAAGTCACATGCAATGACGTCATCAAAAATTTGCCTGTTGGCACTTAACCAGGATTTTGCAAAAAACAGAGGGCTTAAACTAATATAGTTGAAAAGTGCCAATACGTAACTTTGGAGACGTTTTGAGAAAGCCAGTGTAACTCAAACGTATCACAAACGGGGGTCTGGGGCGGGGCCCCAGCGGCCGGAGGCTTTGGCGGTCTGGGGGCGAAGTCCCCAGCTGTTGGGCGATTTTTTGTAGTTTTTTGGAAAAAAAGCTATTTTAATGCGATTGAATCACATTTCGCACATGTTTAGAGTCATTTGAAAGCACTAAATTTTTGAAATTTGAAAGCCAATTGAAAAAATTACTGTAAGTTGTTTAATCTTCTTTTTACTTGCAATTTAAGTCCAAACCACGTTTAACATCTTGCATTTTGGTGTTAAAGTTTAAATGTACGTGATTTGGTCCAGGTAGGGGAAAATAAGTTGCATTGTCTCGTGCAACATTTTAGCATTAGGAAATGAACACGCGCACGAAGATTTTCCTTAGAGATTTTTGTTTTGTCATAAAAATATCCAGTTATGGAAGTGCATGTTTGGCCAGGGGGCCCAAGCCCCCTCAATTGAAGTTTAATGATTTGTTTAATCAGCATTTTCCATGTCTAATTCTTTTTAAAAGTATTTTGTGCGTAAAAACTAGCAAGGTGGAGGTGAATTACTGAATTGTTATTGAAAAGTAGTACAATAGATGGTTTCGCTTACTAACCATGTTATTTGCCCGGCCGGATTTACATCGCGCTGGGCCCCTGGCACTTTGGAGATTTTCGCAAAATCTTTCTGCCAAATATAGGCGAAGGCCAGAAAAAGTCTTAAGATTTGAGCACAGGGCCCTTAGCTGGTACTGCACCATATTGTGGTAAATCCGGCCTTGGTTAATGCATTACGTTCATAAAAAGGCTAGATGTGATCCTGAGATAGCAACTTTTAGGACGAAAACTATTTATTTCTTCCAGGTTTACGTTTAAATTGGCTGGCAAAAATTGATTTGAGGGGGTCCCTGGGCCCGTGGTCTTCAATATTGTTGTTCGCTACTGGTGTGAGCGAAAAATGCTAAAAAGAAACTGAAGCTAAAGAAACAATAGGCTTTTTTGTCACATTTTTGTCATTGGTGAAATTTCAATTGGGAGAGAGGCCCGCTTGGCTAAGCCAATGCTCCAACTGCGGAAAACAAAAAAGGTATTTGCAGATTTTCCGCGAGGTTTCTGGCGTATTCCAACAAAATTTCAACGGTTCAAAGATAGTGCTGTCCTCGAGCCGAGGACAGGGCAATTTTCGAGGACCTAAGGCTTCGAGGCCAAGGTCAAGGCCAAGGACATGAGGCTTCGAGGCCAAGGCCAAGGACTTGAAAATGTGTCCTCGAGGACGTCCTCGAGGCCAAGGACGTCCTCGAGGACTCCACCTCTGATAACAGTTTAGTGTTTTCAATAAAAATAACGGATGCATTACGTTCATTGGGATAGTTATTCATAACCACTTCGTACTACCGATAAGTTTATGTATTGGTTTGACGTTTCGCTTCCCAAACGGGGAAGCTTCTTCAGAACAATTTTCGGCTGTGCTGCCTTGGCTGTTACAAAAAAATTAATGAGAAAAAATAAAAGCAGAAAATAGGTAACAGGAAAAACAAACAAACATCACAATACTTTTACTATTATACCCAAAAACATTAAAATGATGGAGCAATAACATTATATTATATTAAAAATTATGTCACTAACAGCGTGAAAAAAAAGGAATATTAAAAAATTATGTCACTAACAGCATGAAAAAAATTGACAATATTCATAACAACTAGGCTGCTTCACCAACAGTTTGAGAAAGTATGAAAAGGTTCTATTGCAAAACGTTATGTACTGGAAAAGGTTTTTAGCTGCAAAGAGGTTTAAATTAATTGTTCCGTCCGTATATAAATCTCTGTGGAGCTAAAAAGCTTTTCCAGTACATAATGTTTTGCAATAGATCCTTTTCATACTTTCTCAAACTGTTAGTGAAGCAGCCTAGTTGTTATGAATATTATTAATTTTTTCACGCTGTTAGTGACATAATTTTCAATATCAGATAATGTTATTGCCCCATCATTTTAATGTTGTTGGGTACAATAGTACAGGCATTGTGATGTTCGTATGTTTTTACTGTTACCTATCTTCTGCTGTTATTTTTTTTTCTCATTTGTCTTTTTGTAACTGCAAAGGCAGCACTGCCAAAAAAAAGTTTAGTGTTTGCTGCTCGGCAAATTGCAAATAATCTGTCACCAATAGCTAAAAAATTGTAGCTTCATTTTTTGGTCTTTCGCATAATATCATTAGAAAGAACATTTAATAATTTAGCTTGTGCCCTCCAGTGCTTTTTATGCTTATTTTGTGTACATTTTGCGCTACTCAAAACAGGTCTTTCAAACCGAAACTTAACCAAAAAAAGTCTTAAAATAAGTCATTTTTGCAAAAAACGCAAATTTTTTGCGGTTTTTTTCTGAGACTCCTGTCAAAAGTCACAAATTTTAACACCTGCCCCCCCCCCCTTTTGAAAATTTGTCATTAGATACATTAAACAGTGAGCAAAAACCTTCCGTAAAAAAACCGGTCGACCGGGCCGGTCAGAAACCGGTCGACCGGGCCGGTCAGAAACCGATCGACCAGTCGGTCAACCGGCGATGATTTTGAAATTTACCGGTCGGGTCGGGTCGAGAAAATCCTGACCGGTTCCATCTCTGATGCAGCGAAAAGGCGTTGTGGTCACCACACAAACTTCTGCAAAAATCATGCAATATCTTTGACATAAAAGGAAGAAGACGACACCAAATAAGCAAAAAGTAAAGACAGAAGCTTATACTTTGATGTATCATTTTTTTTATCACCGCATACTATATGTGTTTAAACTTTGGCGCGGGGAAGTCAGTTTAATTAAAAATTTTGGCAGTAATAACCTATACAGAATGATGGTGGTGTTGATGCATTGTTTTGATTAAGCAGTTTAAGCAATGTCCATTAATTAATGATGCGCGTAAGTACCCTAAACTAATAAGACAAGCCACACCAGACTGATGTTTTGTAGAAATGTTTTTCGATCCTTTACGCGATCAATTTTTATGCTTTTATGTTCAGAAACAATTTTTGAAACAATTATTGATTTTTGAGAAGTCATGCTAACACAGTATAATTTTAGCACGATCAAATAATTAAATAAAGTTAGGGTATATCGACTTTGAAGTTGATTTTATGTAAACTCATAAGCTCTCAGAAGTGGATTCGCTTTCGTGATAACGGATCACGGGAAGTTTGCTTATAAATCCATTGTGAAGCAGCAATCGATCTTTCAATTGACAGAAGAGGCTGTCATCGAGAGTCGAAGCCTTGTTCTGCTCAATAAGCTTATGATGCTAATTACGCGACTTCGCGTCGCTGTTAGCGTTGGCTAGAAGGTTGCTCACAGGATTCGCTGATTGGTGGCGTGACAATTTGCTTTTTTCTAACTACCCGAACTCAGACGCAGCAATCAATTTTGAATTCCTTTTTTGGAATCGGAATCATTCAAGCAACATTCAATTGTCCCCACCTGGTTAAAAAATCAGTTTGCTGTCAATCTATTTTATTTACTGGGTCCAAACATTGGAATGAAATTCCACCAGAAATTGAATACAGCCGAATGTTATTAGGCTTCAAAATTAAATTGAAAAAGTGTTTTACTAAGCAATACTAAGCATAAGTATTGGGTTAAAGAACAAGCAATGACTGCCTAATTTAGACTGCTATAGGCTGCCAGGATACTTGCTTTAATACTTCTGAAATTGAAGTATATAGATGTGCCCAAATTTGTTGGTATTATTTGTGTAGGTGTGTGAGTGTTTATTTTTCACTCGTATGCTTTATGTTGGTAGCTGTAGACTAGACGACCGACAACGTCTTTCGCGTGCTTCCATCAGCGCAATTTGCGTTTGAGAATAAAAAAAGTGATTGATTGATTGATAATAGTTTGAATCTCGTTCACAGTAAAAGATACTCTGGTTAATTGACTTGCTGCTGCATTCTGCTTGCCACGTTTAATGACCGGCTGACTTCAGTCCCCTTTAGCCAAGTCACCTAGAAAATTTAACCCCAATTACATGCGTTTAAACGTGTTTTAAGCTTCACACTGCATGTAGAGGGAGTTGAAGGAGCTGGGCAATCAAATTTATGCAAATAACTCCCAATTTTAAACAATTTGTTTCTTTCAAATGACTCAAAAACGTGCGAAATTGGATCCAAATATCATAAAAATGGCTATATTTTTCGAAAAAATCATAAAAATTTTCAGACGCTCTATTCACTCTTTATCACAAACTGATTTTGTAAACAGCAATCTGGTAAATGTCATTTCCTCTTCGTCTAAACCTGTTCAGAAAAATTGCCAAGCGAAACAAAACAACGCAAAAAATTGTCAAAAGTGAAGTCATACTGACTACTTTCTGGTACGGTAGTGAATTGTCTTTCTGTTTCAAGGCATTCGCTACGGATTTGAAGATACCATTATGAAAACAATTTTAAGAAAATTTTGAACGAAAATTTCTAACTCTACTGTTTTACAAAAGAGTCGTTTCGATAATGATTTTGCTATTTTCGTTTTTAATCTTATCTGGATAGCAATAAAATCATTTAATTTTTTTCGAATAAGGTGAAAATGGTTTAGATATTAACCGAAATGTTTCTTTAAAGTAGAACATTGTATCCAAATAGATTATTTATCTCGTTAAATAAATTTTCGGCATTGTTTTCTTAACATCAGTCTTGCCAGATCAAATTGATCAAAAACCACAAACTAGACCCTGCTCCCAAAAAAGGAGTATTTTCGTAGAAAAAAAACAAGAGTATTTGGGTGAAGCTAAATCTGCTAAGAGTAAAACACAAAACAAAGCGAAACAAAAAAAAACAACAAAAAAATGAAATCAAGAAAAGAAAAAAGGTCTTTGCCTGATCGGAGGTCAAAATTACCCCAAATTTTGTGTTCTATTCTAGAATCGCAAATGTTCCAAGTGAATTTCCTTAAACCCAAAATTTGTGTCTTTAAAACAACTAAAATAGATTACTAAAAGCCAAATTTTTCTATTTTAACCCTCCACTCCCAAAAAAAAACAAACAAAATCGGGTTAAAAAAATTGCCAAATTCGAAAAAAAAAAAGCTCTGGCAACCATAAATTAGATTTTTTTGTTCAGTTTTGTTTTGAGGAAAAAAAACTTCGAAAAGACTACCGAAAATTGGTACAGACAAGTAGCTAATTACAGTAACACTAAGCTATATCACCAACGAAAGATAGTTGCTTGACGATAATTCATCCATCTCCAGCAAAAACGAAAGCAAACCTACAAAGAGCAAAATCATAGTATAGCGCACCCATAGAGCGGTTTCTGTTTCTTCTTATTTTTCTTTGTTGAGTGAATAATTTCAACGGAAAAAAAAACACAAGACAAACGTAACGATGATCTCAAAATTAAGTCATTCTTTACAAAATATCATTAATTACAGCATAAAAAACTTTAATTAAAATAGGCTATTTTTCGAAATTGAAAATTCAAATTATTCGTATATCTTGCTATTATATACTGTACACTTTTTTCTTACACTGTAAGAACAATTTTATAAAAACTCCAGGCTCATTTTTGCTCAATATTTAAGAACACATAAAGAACAATGTCAGCCTCAGCAGCAAAAACTAATCATAAGAACAACCGAAAAAGAATAAATATTATATAAAAAAAGACCAAATTCTGTACTGATTCAAAACGATAAAATTTGACTGTTTTTTTTAGCATTTACAAGCAAACCTGCAACAATTCTAAGACTATAAAGTGCTATTGTGCAAGTAACTAAAATTTTTTTTGGCTTTCATAAAATGAAAATGCTCGCTTTTTCCCTTTTTCAATTTTACTATGCTGCAAAAACTGCAAAAAAAAGCGTTTACTCAAGGAGACAGAATATTGGGAATAAAACAGTCTTACAAGCATGGTAGCCATAATTGACATCGATGCTCTCAAAATTTCAGAATAAATTAAGAACAAATGAGTCTAAAAATTGGCAAAAATTTAAGAACAGCCAGCCTCAACTCAAAATACATTGGTTTTTATAAAAAAAGTGTATTCAGAATTTTTAACCAGCTTAATTGCAAAAACATTGACATGTCCTGTTTTGAATTTGAAAGTTCACAACGGCAAAATAATCAAAAATCTGGCGATTTCTGTTTTACGTGCGTATAGAGATTGGTTCTGCATTTTGCTGTTGCTTGTTGTAATGTTGATTCAGGTTTGTTTCTACCAATATAAAACAAATTTAAATGGCTTTAATCTTGATTTATTTCTTTTGCTACTTTGAGAAATAATTGAAGCAAAACCAATTGAATCAGCTTTGACAAACTAATCTTTGATGATTAACTAATTTATCGTTTTTAGCGAGTAAAATATCTGTTTAATGAAGCATAACATAACACAGTACACGTCAAAAATTAAAAAAATTTAAGAAATCATTGAAATAACTATTTAGTGTAGTGTAAATTCTATAGGAATCTAAGCCAGCACAGTTTCTTTTTTTTTTCGGGAAAATTTTTGAAAGAATTTTTTAGAAGTCCAGTTACGTTTTTTGCACGATCAGTTTTTTACTTGCAAAACCGTATATAAAGCCGTAAACTTAAAGCCAAGAGTGGTATTTTTAAAAAGCCATCAACGCTTTATCATGAAGATTAAACGACTAAAAACAAGTTTTAGACAGATTGTTTTATGATTTAAAGTTGCATTTACACAAAAGCAATTTTCAAACAACAGTAATTTACTTAAAGCGATTTTTTACGTAATGTTAAATAGTTGCAAACATTATCTGGGAAGAAATAGCGATCATTAGCCAAAAGTTTGCTAATAGTATGGTAAAAAATCGCTCTACACAGCATGAAGTTGTTAGGCAAATTTAACATTTTCGCAAAAATAGCGAGGAAACATTGAAAATCTATGAATAAATATAGAAAAATAACGGAAAATGTCAATCAACGCTCTCCTAGCTTCATTTTCAAACAAAAATAGCGAGTATTGTTTTTTTAGGTCTAGGTTATGCCAAAACAAACAAAATAGTTTTATAGCATGCTTTTAAAATAACACTTTTCGATTTTGCGCAACACGAGATAAAAGTTTCAGTAAAAACCTGCATGTGAAACGGAAAAAAGTTGCAGGATGAAATTTCTGGAAACAACTTGAAACATCGCACTACATAAATTTTAAGTATTTCAGATACTGTTTGAAGCTCTAAAAAACGTTGCAAAAACTTGTCGTAGTGATTTACTACTACATCTTCACTTGTTCAGAAATTTTTTCAAAAGAAGCTTAATGTTTGTGCTAAACACGAAGCAAAGAAGTGCAAAAAAATTTCTAAAACAGACACCATTCACACTTTCTTGGTAGTGAATTCACTGAATTATCTGTCTGTTCAGAACATTCGAAACAGATTTGAATATATTCTAACAAAAAATATTTCAGATTATTTATTAAGATTGAAAATGATTTAAGTTATTAACCGAAACGTCTCGTTGAAATAAAATATTATTGCGTTAAAAGGGCATTCAAATCGAAATTAAGCATTTTTTCTTAGTTTTTCTGCAAAAATTTTTGACAGATCTTAAAACAACTTCATCAAATTTGAGCTTTCTACGACCTTGCGTTCTCGAGATATAGCAGTTTAGGTTTTCCCTAAAAAAGACTTTAAAGAAATTTTGCCAGAGTTGTTAAGTAAAAGCAAAATTTCAAATAGTTAGCGCATGCTCCTAATTTTGAATAAGTGTTTTGCGGCAGAGTTAATGTCAATGCAAACTAAAGAGTCAAGATTGTGAATTAGCTGCTTTTCAAATAAATGTGCGCCAACTTTTCAAAATTTAAACTTCTGTCACAATACTGACAAAATGGCAACACTGAAGTTAAAGAAAAGGGTTAATTTGGAATTGTAATACCTTGAAAACGGTGAGACATACAGTAGAAAGTTTTAATTTGGTGAGAATACATTTAAGGTTTTTTCCAACATTTTGATCAACAGTAAAAAACTTGACTGGCTTACTGAAAATTACGTCTTGCTAAAATAAAGTTTGGGTTTTTAAAATAAAACTCGTTAAAATTTTTCCATATTCCTTGTGGGTTACTAAAAAATTTCAAATAACCCGACAGAGCTCTCAAACATCTCAAATTTATGTCCTCAAATATTTTAAAAGGATTCGCAAAAGCCACCCAAAACCCAACATTTTTTTCAGTTTTAGCTTCCCTTTTCCGCAAGCCCCCCACAAAACACATCGGGTTATAAAATGCGAAGCGCGAGAATAAAACCCGCGTCTGGCAGTTACGAGTAGAATTTTTTTGCTTGCGTTTTGCTTGAGTTGAAAAAAAGACAAAAATATACAACCAAAAATTGATATAAAACAAATAAAGCAAACCAGTTATATTGATAAAAGTAAACCTGTTATATTACTCGCGAAAAAAATCGCCTCTTGAAGTTAATGATTTGCTTATCTCCAGCAGAAACTAAAGCTAACCTCCGTAGGCGAAATCATAGTTACTCAAGATCAAATAATGATGCTTTGGTTTTTACCTTTTTTTCATTTAATAATTGCTGTTACAATCGGTTTGTAGGATCCATAATACACTAATATAAGGTATTTCAAAAAGTATTGCAGATAATCGTGTGGTGGAAATTTGCTTGAAAAAAACGAAATGTTCGTAACGTGGCAAAGCATTTGTTTGGTTGGTTTCTTGCTTAGTTCTTCTTGGCTTACATGTATCGTTTCTCAAAGCTGCTGCAGTACCAATTCTTGGAATCTCAAACAAAAAAATCAAGCCAAAGTTAAAATTGGTGACCGTGGTAAATTTCAAGTCGATGGGAGATCTCTAGAAATCAACGTTGAAGAACGTGGTGATAGATTCAATTTTTTGTCAAATGAAGGATGTAATAATGAATTGTATGTCTTTTTTAGAAAGGAATCGAAGTCAAATTCAATTCGTTATCTTCAGGTTACCTCAAAAAAGAAAAACAAACACTTCATTTTACAATTATCTTCGCGGAAACCTCAACCTATCACTTCCAACAACATAAACCTGGACTAAATTTTTATTCATACCATGGATTACGTTTCGGTTCCCCCAAACATATTCTACAGCACTGTAAAAGTGGGGAGCATGTAACGGTTCGCGTGAACGGTAATACCACTCATACGATGCTGACAGCTAAAATAGAATATGCTCAAAAAGCGCATTTTTTATAATCCGCAGCGACTAGCAATTATGTTGTTTAACTATATTGTAACACCAGGTCAAAAGAACGCGTCCCAATGCGGTCGCGATCGGCTCGGTTAAATAACCCACGAGCTAAGTGCGCAACCAGGATTTTGCTTAGAGGGGGTAGGGGGGCGGTGGCTTGAACCTAAAGTTAAAATTTTTCTTTGAAAAACGTTACATTTAAAAGGCACGGGCAGTAAACCGGTACAACTACGCGTACCACAAACCGGGGTGAGCTTCCGGAGGTTATGAGGGCTTGGGGACGAATCCCCCTTCTGCTGGACGATTTTGGTAATTAAAAAAGAATAGCCACTTTAACGCCATTCTCGTAATGCAGTGGTCAGCAACCACCGGTCCGTGGAGAGTTCGTTACCGGACCGTATACTTTTCCAGGTTAAATACTTTGGAATGTATTTATAACATTTTTTTGACGAAATTATTACAGTTTACAGGAAGTACTACAATAATTCAGCTTTGATGCAATAACACTGCAAATGTATTATCAAGTAACAGCGAACATTTGAATTGAAACTTCTGCTGGATCAATTCCATCACATAGATTCCATTCCCGATTGTGATGCTCGTGTAAGAAACAGAGTTCTAAAACGGCAGACCTAGTTCAGGCCTGAACCCGAAAACTTAAGCCCGAACCCGGCCCGAGTTCAAAAAATGATTTGAAGCCAAAACCAGGTCCGGAAAAACAAAACAAAAGCTAAGTTAGGTTTGAAAAACGTGTACGGTTATTGCTTACATGCATTTAACATAACTCCTAATTGCTGATCAAGTGTGACGCAATAACAATATTTGTGCAGTAACATCTGTATTCATGGTTAAACAAAGTCGTCTTTTTAGTGTAGCAAAGTTATTTTAATCACGCTTTTTTAGCGCCAAGAAGCGAAAACACAAGACAAGCACAGCAGGTAGTGTTATATCTCAAACCCGACATTTTGTTAATCTTAAGCCGAACCCGATCCGACTTGCAAATCCGGTTAGGAGCAAAATGCCTTCGGTTGAAGTTTAATAGAGCTATTATTTATGTTTTTATCAACTATGATGTTTACGTTATTTTCTAAGATAATAGTAGATTTTACCCATTACCAACGTTCCCTCTAAGAGCTTGCTTAGTGTGCACGGAATGAAAGGCCGTGTGAGCTCCAAAAAAAGTTTGCGCCTTAAAAAACTCGAAAAAATAGAAAATATAAACTATCAAATAAAACGAAAAAAACGACGTTTAGTTTGTAAAATGAATGCCTGAGTAACAAATATACTGATGTCTGCTGCTACTTGATAAAATTATGTAGCTGCATTCTTTGTGTGTTGCTGTAGGTTAACCACAAATTTAATTCCTCACAGCCTGGTTTTACTCTGTTAGGGATCATCAGGCAGAGTTCTAGAATATGAATTATTTCAAAGCAATTAATGCACAAAAGTCTTACTGAATATTGTGTCATCACCAACCGTAAGTAAGTTTTGAATCACTGAAACCATGACCTCGGTGCATTCGCGTAGCCAGGATTTTGAATTGGGGGGGGGGGGGGGGCAAACTACAAATTACATGCAATGACGTCATGGAGTTTTTTTCGAAAGAAGAACTTTTGTGGGACAAAGATATCGTAGAATGAAAGACCAGAAGCTGTGGTCTGTTACAAAAGTTAGATAGTGAAAATGTCAAAACTGCGAGACGTACGTATGTGGGTGAATTGGTGTAACTCAAACCTACCACAGAAGGGGGTCTGGTTGCGAAGCCCCCAGAAGCTAGGCGATTTTTTTGAAAAACAAGCTATTTCAAATGCCATTGGATCGCATTAGAAAGCCAATTGGAAAAATTGAATTGTTCAATCCTCCTTTCACTCACAATTTAAGTTCAAAACACGCTTAAAATCTTGCTTTGGGGTTAACTTTTGTCTTAAAATTAAAATTTATGGTCAACTTTTGTAAGTGATTTGGCCCAAATAGCGAGAAGTAAGTTAATTTGCCTCCTGCAATATTTTAGCTCTAAATAATAAAATAATCTGCCGAAGATATTCCTTGAAAATTATTGTTTTGCCATGAAAACAGCCACTTGTAGGAGTACATGTACAGCCAGGAGGCCTAAGCCCCCTTAATTCAAATTCAATAATATTGTTCAATGAGCAGTTACCCAAGCTGATTTTTTTTAAAGTACATTGTGGCGTAAAAACTAGCAAGGCGGAAGTGAATTGTTGAAAAATGGTACAATGGATAGTTACGTCTACTAGCCATGTTATTGACCTGGCCGGATTTACATTGTCTAATGCTTATCAACAATTTAAACGTTGCTAAGACGCTAATGCTTATTAACTACAGGGTTGCCAATAAAAATTATTAAAATTTATAACAATAGAGGCACCGACATCGTGTTTGAACTAGAATATCTCAGCAACGGATGAGTCAAAAAGAAAGAAGTCAACGCCAATATAGTCCAATATGGTTAGCCTAACTTTAGACATCCCTAGTTGATTTTGCCTTTAATCCTCGTTCAAGCTTGTTGTAACGCACAGTGGTGCAACTAGAGGGGTTAAAGAGGCTTCATTTCTCTCTTCAATTTACGTGCAAAATTTAACTCTAAAATGCAAGCGTTTCAACCTGTTTTAAGTTTGACTTGAAAGTAAAAAGGGAACGAAGGGGCTGGGCATTTTAATTATTCAAATTAACTTTCAAATTATTGCAGTTTCGCTGCTTCTAATAGCTATAAAAGTGCAATGGCTATGAAAAATGTAATGCTTATAAAATGGTAATTTAAACATCGTTAAAATAGCTTAAAAAAAATTAGAACATTTGCTTAGCGAGTGGTACTTCACCTCCAGGCTCCATAGCCTCTGGCGGCCGGGGGCTCCGTCCCCAAACCCCCTGTCGGTTATACGTTTGCTTTACCTACCAATTTCCTCAACACCAAAATTGAGACATTCCTTGAACAAAAAATTTTTACATGGGGTTTAAGCCCCTCTTAGCAAAATTCTGGTTACGACTCTGGTTACACGTTTGCACCATACGCAATAAAAAAACAAAACTGATCACTTTTTTTTGGCCCCCCACTTAAAAATTAAGTGCCAAAAGTAACTTGTATTTCAACAGGTTGCATTTATACTTTTTTTGCTCTTTAATTTGTTCAAAAAACAATGTCATTTCGTTATTTCATCTTACTACTTTGAAGTTTCTAAAGCACTATCAAATTTTATCACCTTAATGAATGTGTTCAGAATTCGAGTAAAATAATTTATTTACATTTTTTGAAAGTTTTATAATATTTTTTCTTCCATCACTAGAAAATTTTGGCTTAGAAATTGTGTTGTTATCGGAGGTGTACTTATTACAAATTTGATGCGAATAAATTAATTTTTGCCAAATTTTTTTCCGGTTTTGGTTGTTAAATTGGATTGAGCTTGTGCTGTATTTATATGTTTAAGTAGTTGATTTGTTATGCTTGATAGTATAAAAATGTTGTATATAGCGTGCATATTTATTTTTACCAAACTCTTTCCATTTTTTGAGGTTTTGTGTTGATGTTGAGTTGTATTTATATGTGGTTGATTTGTTACGTTTGTACAAAAAAGAACTGCATTAAAAATTTGTCCATTTAGATTCTAATCAATCACTTGATTATTTTTGAAGGAAGAATTTATTAGATTGGAAATTTGTATCAACTTTTTTCATAATTTTCACCCAAATCTAAACCAAACTCACTTAACCCTTAAAAACGCAAATAATAAATTTGCAGATGAATATTTCTCAGTTTTGCTCACCTTTTTTAATTCCGACCGTAAAATTTTCCTTTGAAATGCTGACTTCCTTTTCTTTATTAATTTGCAGATGAATATTCTCAGTTTTACTCACCCTTTTTAATTTCGACCGTAAAACTTTTTTTTGAAATGCTGACTTCCTTTTCTTTATTAAAGTGGAGAAGTGGGGAGGGTGTCATGAGCGAAAAATCACCTTTTTTGTATTCAAAAAGCTTTTTACTTCAAACTAATTTGACTTGAAGTCAAATTTATTCATCGATATAGGACTAGCCTTAATCGTAGTTTTTAAAAGGATAAAAAAGGATTGAAACAGCTATTTTCATTGGCTTGTCAACCAAAACGCACAATAAAAAAAGCTTGTTTTTAACGCACCTGATCCGTTTTTTTTTGCAGTGATATATGGGCTCTAAAGTTGTTTAAAGTCAATTTTGAAATATTTGTTTGAGGAGAGGGATTAATATTTGTCGAAATCAAACTTACAAAGCAGTGAAAATTAACAAAAAATACACCAAAACTTATAGTCAAATTTGAACAATCATCTAAAGTACTTAAAAAAATCTTTGTCAAAGAATTTCAAAAAGGGGCTATGTACTATTTGCTCTCTGCTAAGGTAATATTATCATTCTCTCTAACATCGCACCATTAGCCCTCTTTTTCCCAATTATCTTTCGTTATGAAATACATATAGACGAATGAGGTTAATGCATAAGAGTTATCCTGAAATCTAGATTATAAATTTTTATCAGCTCATTACCTACTTGTAATAGAATGTCAAAAATTTCCAATCACCATTTTACATCGTCACATACAGTAGCTCTTTCACCCAAAGTACGCAACCAATTAAATCATTTTTTGCAACGTTTTACAAGCAATAATTTTTACCAAAATAGGCCTAGATTTAAGTTATTTTTGCAAAAAAATCAACAAAATTTCCTTGTGCTAAATTTGCCCCCAAATCTGTTAGTTTCCGCGGCGTATACCAAAATTCCATTGGCCTCGGCCAGCCAAATCATTTGCCTGGCTCGGACCCCCAAAATAGCCTACACCCCTTCGTAAATTTCTGGGTACACGCATGCAGCAACCACTTTTACGTCATAGAGGTACCTCACTAATGTAGATCACTCGCTAATGAAAAGGAATATACTTAAGTACGAAACATATTAGCCGTAGCAGATCTTGTTAAATGATTACTAATAGTAAATTATAATATCTGGCCCCAGAACATCAAAAGATATACATTGCAAATTTTTGGCTGAACGGCAGAAAAAATTGTATCATCAGTAGAACATATGCAGCCGCATGTGATTGGAAGTTTTAGTTTTTGGCTAATTCCAATTCGGAATTCCTGAATAGAGAAAACGCGTACACTGATTATGCTTTGATCCCTGCAATAACAAAAACCAACTACGCAGTTTGGTTCCACATATTTAGTTTTGACATATCCTGGAAAAATTTCTTGCTAATTGGGCACTATTTAACTAAAATTTTTAAGCTAACTTTCGTCTCCAATAATTGGTATGAGCAGAAGATATTGAGGATTTTAACAACCACATCCCTGTTTTCAGCAAAAAGTCGTCATAGGCGGTTTACATTTTTGCAAAGAATTGGATTTATGGGCTTGAGTTACATAGTCTAATGCCTTCGCAAAAATAATAAATTAATAGAGTCAATGAAATTTCTGACAGTCTTCATCCATTTTAACTAAAAAAAGATACGTTTTTTGGTGAAATGAGTTTGACATACCTTGAAGTTAGGGCAATTATTCCTCTTTTGTGCTTGCTTTAAAATTTCTGAGTCATTTTTATATAAATTTGAGTGCAAAGTGCGAAATTAAGCATGTTCGAAGAAAAACGTTTAACCAATCAGAGGTCGAGTGGATAGAGCGTCTGCTACTGAAACGGTAAACTTGGGTTCGATTCCCAATCGGGTCAAACCAAAGACTATAAAAATTGGTATTCACAGCTTCCCTGCTTGACGTTCAGCTATTAAATGGATAGTGCGAAGCCTCCGCCATGTGTGGTAGACAGGTGGGCAGGCGGCAGCTTGACTCGCAGGCCGAAAGGCCCCTTCGCTGTCTTCTGGCCAAGGTAACTTGGTGAATAACATGTAATTGCAATTGCAATTTTGTTATCAAAATTAGGCTTCAGAAAAAGAAGTCGAGCAATTATTTATTTCAAAGTAGAATTAATTATCTTGTACAAAAAAGCATCAAAAGCAATTACTTTTCGAATTGGTTTTGTAAGTTCTTGACACCATCAATTGCATAATAGTATATACTGACGCAATTGATTATTTTTGTTTTTCTGCTGTTTCAACTAATTTTTTCTTTGACAATAAATGATATTCAAGGTTAGGGTTGCTTTCTAGCATAGCAGCAGGTAGTTTAAACAAAGTGCCAATGTGACGCTGGTCGAAAACAATTTGCTCTGTAATGCATTTTTTAGGCTTAATAACATTGCTCTTTTGGATACTTTCACATCACACATTAAACGAGCACTAAAGGCAAAATCAATGGGGGTATCTAAGGTTAGGCCAATTGCTTAAGACTAGATTAAAGTTGACATGAGTTGACTCCACTCTTTCTAAACCAGCCGTTCCAAAGATATTTTACTTCAAACACGAAGTAGGGGCCTTTAAAGTTTTAATTTTTATTGACAATCCTTCTATTCACAAACTAGTTAATGCAATGAAAAGTGTGCTGATCGTCCAACAGTTAGCGTCTGACGCTATCCGGTGACAGGAGGATAAATATGCGCAACAACAACTTTGAGAGCCAAGTTCTAACCTAAAGCTACTCCGTTATTAGGCTACTGTATTGAATCGTTTCGCTGCGCTGTAATCAGTTTGATCCTGTCTGCACAACAGATCCGAGCTGGAGAAAATAATAGACTGTGCGGTAGCCTAGGTAACAAACCTCTAAGAACAAGCGAAACTCAGGGAAGTGGAGTTATGGTTGAAAAAGAATGGAGTCAACGCCAACCTATAGTTTAATACCATTCGCCTAGCTTTAAATACCCCGATTGATTTTACCTTTAGTCCTTGTTTAAGCTTATAAAAATGAAAAAATCTTGGGGAATGATTTGGTTGAGAAAGCGCAAAGGAACAAATTGGCAGCAACCTATAAAATCAGTTATATGTTATTTGGTTATTTTCGAAGTTAGAAACAACTTAATGCTAAAAAAATATGGTTTTATGAAAAACAACCGCTAGTGGACATTTGCAAGCTACTTTTCAAACGCAAATGAATTACTTACTGTCTTATTGGTGCCGGTTATGGAACGCAACGGGTACACTGACTCACTTACGCCGGTACGTAACGGGTACACTCACTTCCAAAATAAAATTTCATAAATTAAAAATTTCAAATTAAAATTTAGTTAAAAATATTTATTATACTTGCATGTAATACCACGAAACATGTAACCAGTTGGCAGGGTGTTATTGCGAGGAAGAAATGTTGCATAATATGCTCATTGGTTTTTTCACCCAAGCTCACTTTAGTACCACAAATTTATGGTACATCTGACACTATTCGGTACTTGCTAGAAAAAAATTAAAACATAACAATAGTTGAAAAGTTGATTGGGGGTACAAAACTTGAGAATTGCTTTGATTAAAATGATCTTTGAAACTTTTCATTTGACACTTTGGAAGGTACTGCCTACATAAACCAACTGTTTCAGTGGTATGAGAATTGATAAATCACAACGTTTTTCTGGAAAGCAGACAGTACTTTCTTGTTGGTAGCGGAGAGGATGTACTGCCTGCTTTACAGAAAAGCAGCGTGATTTATCAATTCTCATGCCACTGTGACAGTCAATACGTAGGTCGTACCTCCCAAAGGCTGCAGGACAGAATTAAGCAAAACGTCCTGAAATCTATCCGTTCTTGCTCTGCTTCCCAGAAACGCTTACTTCCTGCCCGTCGGTGCAAATCTTTGACATAGATTAATACCGCAGTCTCCTGCTTCTGATTCAGCTATTGGACTTCACCTTTTACAAAATCCTACCTGCGCTCAACATTATGATGACAGTAAATTTTCTATTCTTGCCCAAGGGTCGTTCTTCTTTCCATCTATCTGCTCTAGAAGCCACTTTCATCAAAACTTCTAACCCCGCCCTAAGCCGACAAAAAAATTTGTGTACGCCTTAAAGATTGTGCACTAATGACACTCTCTCATTAGTCCTTTTCCAGCCAATCACGCCTCGGTTTTTTCCTATAAATTGCCGATCCTTTTCCTGCGCTCTCCATGCTGACGATTCTTCTTGACAAGCGTCAGACAAAAAGCTTCGAAGATATGAACATTTTAAACATAGCAATAAGAGGTAATGTCGATTTGCTGGCAACATAAATAACAGTTACTTCAGAAACTTAGTTAAATTTGAACAAATTTTTTAAGTGAGTGCAATTTTTTGGCAACATACAAAACTTCAACATCAGACATATTACTGAATCGTTCAACATTTGTTACCGGTAACACTATTTAAAATTGCTGATGCAATTCAGAAGATGAGTAAAAATCCTATGAAAGAGATAAACAATAGTACAGCCTTTTTGTTATTGGCCGCATTACGTTTACTTCTATTAACTACGGCCGCCAAAAAACAATACAATATCGTCTACAGTAGATCAAGCGCGCAACCAGAATTTTGCGTTTTGTTGAAGCATAGACTGGGACCTGGGGGCAGATCTTCCTGTAGCTGGACAATTTTTCGATTTTTTGGAAAAAATAGCCACATTAACGCCATATGTCAGGTTGCACTTTTTAGAGCCATTTGAAAAAAACTAAATTGCTAAGGTTTAAAAGCCACTCGAAAAAATAATTTGCTCAGTTGCTTAAGCGCCCTTTTCGACTAACTGGTGAAATCTTAAACTCGTTGTAAACTTTACATATTCGGGCTAATTTTTAAGTGACCTTCTAAGGGGTAAGCTTCAGCCCCTTTAAATCCCCCGGTTAATGCACTGGGCTATACTATTTCCCAAGTCACTATATTACATCACCATTCCAATTGCTGTACTCACTTTTTCATTTGTTTGCGCATTTGGTAAATTGCAAATGCACTATTGATTGATTGTCTGTTGATTTTGATTATTATACACTATTATGTTCTTTTATTCGGTTTTTCATTAATGTACGCCAGCATGCCCACAAGTTGTGCACCGTTGTCTTATGCAAATTGATGGCATTTTCTCTGTTGTAAAATTTACCTCATTTTTTATCGACGTTGATACCAACGATATCTGTAATAGTCTGAATTTTTTTTGATTAAAGCCTTCTTTGGAGGCACAAAATCCAACAACAAAATAATATTTAATCGTTTTGCGTCAAAACATCACAATAAAAAACCGGTTAGAGATAGTATCAGGCGATGTTGAACCTACCATAAATTCAACAACAGAACAATGGAACGATTTTTTACAAAACTTTTTGTTAATCATTTTTTAAGAGAACGAACAGAAGCATATAACCTAACGTAAGAAAGTTTTTTTTTTAACATAAATACAGCATTTGCAAGCACTTGCGGACTTTGCGATGCAAATGCCAGAAGGAATCACGGCCCTCATGACAGAATTTTCCTCGTTCGCTTTAGTTAAAGTTTTTTTTAAGAGGCGTTACCGAAGGAAATACTCGCTAAACGTAAGATGTCATTTTTGCACGTGCGTGTAAAGCCTTGCGAAATCCGTTACGTGATTCTTTCTCGCTAAGTTACTTTAAGCGATTGCGGAAAGCAGTTCGAGTAAAAAAACGTCACATTTTCCTCGCCAACTTAAAGAGGATCTTGAAGCACTCTTTAAGCGTGCGAGAAATCTTTTTGGTTCAGAAATTTAATTGCGAAATGTTGGAAACTTAACCAAAACGAATTTTTGCTGAAAATTAATTGAAATCGTCGCCATGTTTGCTATTAGACTGCTAAAAAAAAGCGAATTGCATTGAGAACCACTTGCTGTTTCGACTGATAAAGAAATGTTGAGTAGTGCAAGTTGACAAAAATAGCAATACGCTCTTTTAATAAGAATGATTTTCTAAAACACGAGGCACATTTTTGCTCAAAATTTAGAAAAGATTAAAAACAATGCCAGCCTCGGCTGCAAAATAAACCAAAAACAAACAAAAAAAATTCAAACTAATCAAAGAAACTAAAATTTGTGTTGATTTAAAGCGATAAAATTTCAGTGATTTTCTTGTATTTTCAAGCAAAATTGCAACTATTCAAGATTATAAAGCTCTATAATTGCTCTGCACAAGCAATTGAGAATTTTTTTCGCAGTTGTTCAACTTGAAAAAAGCTTGCTTTTTCGCTTTTGCAATATTTTAAGATGCTACAAAAGCAAGAAAAAAGCCTTCACTTAAGCAGACATAGCAATAGGAGTTAAAAAGTGTTTCAAACATGCCCGCTAAAATTGACATCGATGCTCTCAAAAGTTTTACAAAATCAAGAACAAATGAGACTGAATATCGGCAAAAAATTAAAAACAGCCAGTCTCGACTCAAGATTTACTGGTTCTAAAAAGGAAGAGTGTACTTCGACTTGCTCACTTTTGAAAAATTTTGAAACCTAAAGACGTAACGTTACTGTTAACATATGACATATGAGTTTACCCACCAACAACTTCAAGGGCGCTTTACGTCGTTTAAAAAAATTGTAGTATGGAAAAAGTTGTTCTTATTTCACATTGATCCAAAAATATGATTAAATTCTGTCGTTCATTTACTAATTATTATCAGTTGAGAAATTTGCTTGCATAGAATAATAGCGCATAGATTATGGTATCTTTTTCCATAACATTGTAGTACATACAGTACGTTTAAACGCATTATTTTGAAGTAGAAGTGCATCTGACGTCACAATGAGGTATTTATTACGTACTAACACAAGTAACGAACATCTCGCAAAGAAATTCGAGCGAACTGTTTTAACGTGTGTTGGGCGAGACGGCTCAGAAATGGCAGTTTGTCTACGAAGATTTTTTGTTCGTTAGCGCTTTTTGGCGAGCGAGAATGGCCTTTACGAGCTCGCTAGCGCGTGCTGTCATGTCCCCCCACATTCGTAACATATCGCTATGGCATTCGCAAGCCGCAGCTGTTCTATTTTTGAAAGGAACCCACACATTCTCATCTCAGAAAATGTATTACTGCTGGGTAAAAAACTCAGCTTGCGTTTATCGAAGTAAATCCAAAACCTATTCAGAATCATTTTCCTAATTTACTCTTTTAAATTATTGTTTAGCAAACTTTTCTCTCTTTACAGTTGCCTAGTTGCCTATTGTGTTACGTTATAGCATTTCTTCCGTGATTCAAGTGAGCTTGAATATAACTCAAGCATATCACAGAGGCATATCACAGCACTTGCTTAAGCCATTCAAAAATTTGACTAGAGAGGAATTTATGTGGGGGCGGGTTCCCCAAAAGATGTCAAAATATTTGTCTCTTAAACATCTTCTGATAAAAAAAAAGCACCCTAACTTGAGCTATTTAAAAATTGATTTTTGGGACATCATGTTAAGAAGAAGTTTTTTAAGGGAGTCGCCTCAAAAAAATTTCGGACGACAAAATTTCGGTTGCAACGTATCATATTTACAGTAAATTAGATTTCGATGTTTCGTGATTTAGGAAAAGAAAAGCGTACAAGATTTCGGAAGAAAAAAAAAAAACGAAAAAAAGAAAAATACACAAAAAAAGAAAACAAAACTCATCGTTGCCAAAAGTGGGTTGATATGAATGAAAAGGTTCTTAAGAAATAAAGCATGCGAAATATTTTTGCCGTATTTAAGCCGTTTTTGAATGAGACCACTTTTTACGCCAAATTTCGGTAAAAATAAAGTTACGTGAATTATTGCCTCAAAATTTGGTACAAACATCTAACTTAATAATTTCAAACTGGTGTCAAAATTTCCGGTAGCCAGACCAAACCGTTCTCGGGTCATAAGCAAAAGTCTGAAACTTCGCACTCGTTGGTCGTTAGTTTAGAAATGGTCGAGTAAAAACACAATAAACTATTCCGAAAGATGCTGCAGCACTAATTCTTGGAATCTCAAAGAAGAAAATCAAGCCAAAATTAGAATAGTTGGCTATGGCAATTTTACATACGATCGGGTTAGATTTCAGAAATTCAAAGTTGGACAATATGGCGATGGATTCAATTTTTGGTCAAAGTATGGATGCAATGGAAATAAATTGTATGTTTTTTTTACAAAGGAAATGAATTCAACTTTAGTTAGTTATCTTCAGGTTAACTCAAATAACGAATTAGAACTATCTCCGGGAGAATCTCGACCTACTTCCAACAATAAAAATCGGAAGAATTGGCAGCGAATTTTTGTTCATTCTAGAGATTACCATTTCAATCACATCAAACGTATTCTACAGCACTGCAAAAGTAAGAATTGGGTTACTGTTAATACGAAAAATCTTCATGTCAAGCTGACAAACAAACAAGACTATGCTGCAGATGTGGAATTTGAAATAATCCGCAAAAGTGCAGGATTAAGTTGATTAAAGATATCGTAAGTTCATAACATTTAGATCAAAAAGACGCGTTTCGACGCAGTTGACCGGTTCAATTAAACACCCTACGCCGAACTCTCCAAAATGCTTGAAGAACCCGTTAGTTCAGATTTCACGATTTATTATTGAGGCTATTTTGGAGCGTGAAAATATACTTTAACTTGGCTGCTGGGCCGCAACCTGGGGGGGGTCAAATGGGGCGGCTCCTCCCTAAAAAAAATTTCGCCACCCCCCAAACTTCCCTTTCGCTTGCGGCAATTTCAAGATGGTGGCTTTTTGTTTTGGAAACCAACGAGAACTCGGAGAAAAGTAGACCAAATTGGAGCGATAACCTTTTTTTTTTTTTGAGACCGACAGAGAAATCGGTGAAAACTTAACCAACCCAAAAAATTTGGCCACCCCAGAAACAAATTTTGCCTTCCCTCTAGAACTACGCTCTAGTTACGGCACTGCTTGGCTGTGCCATTGCTTTACGTTTGAGAAATATTTTTGCAATATGAAGTGATAAGTACAATGTATGTTTAATTATTAACTTCATATAAGAAATAATGACTTTTCAACTGCAGTAAATGGTATTTAAATGGCGCAAATCTTTGGTTTGGTAAATTGTTTCGCGGTATTTATTGAGTTTTTTTTATGCGTTTTTGTGAATTAGAAGCAGATACAGTAAATCTCCAAGTTGATTTGATAACAATATGGTATGTTACCTGCAAAACTTTTGTATTACTGCCAGTGCCGTCGCCAGAGCAAACTAATTAAGGGGGCACTAGCCGAAATTGGAGGGGGGGCACCAAAATAAACTGAAGTTTTGCTCATTATTTTACGGCTGCAACTTATGCGCTATTTTAAAAATTTGGTATTCATGTCTGAAAAAAAGAGACACAAAAGGCCGGCAGCGTTTCTCAGCTCGTTTCGTATGCGGCCCATGTAATTGCTTGAAAAATCCGTCTGTAGCATTGAATGTGACCATGGATAATTTTCGTGTGCTATATGTTGTTTTTATAAAAGTAGCTTGTCGCTCTTTGAAGCTATAATTGCAACGATGTACTTGACAGCTTTTGTTTTGATTGTGACGTTATGCGGAACGAAGCGAAATCGTACTACATTTATATTGGGAAAATACTGCGGGTAAAGTGGGTTCGTATTTTGTTGTGATACAAACTAACTTCTGACGACCCAAATTAGGCATCTATTTAAGCGAACGCAGCTGCTTTCTCTAACTAACCTCCGCTTTGATGGTGTCGAATAATTCCAAGTTACGAAATCTGTTATAGCCAATCGCAGCTCTCCTTTTGGGAAAAGGCCACGCCCGATTATTTTTTAGAAAAAAGGTTCTTAAAACTTAATTGTCATTTATAAATCGTGAATCTCGGAATTTTTATCATTCCAACATGTAAACTGTCAACTTTGTGTATTGGTGAGTTTCGGGCACATTGTGTAGGCTTGAAGTAATAATATTCGCAACCGATTCTTATTTGTCGAAATGACTTTCTGTTCAATCTGTTTGCCGCTTTTGCATTAAACTCTAAGGTTTTGAGTTCTTAGTGCTGTGCTAAAGAAGACGACAGTTAGCTCACAAGTAAGAAGAGGTTCCTGGGTTCAACACTCATTTGAATCCAGACCCACACGCGACTTCTAGCGGAACGCTAGGAGTAACTTTCCATTCTAGACAGTTTGGAGAAGAATTGTCTAGACCATAAGCGCAACCAGGATTTTGCTTAGATGAAGGAGGTTTTTTTCACAAAAATTGTTTAATTTAGGCCCCATGCTGAACAAACTGATGCAACTCAAGCATATCACAGAGGGGGTTTGGGGGCACAGCACCCAGGCCCTGGATGATCTTCGTGATTTTGCGGGCAAAAATAGTGATCTTAACGCCATTTCAATCACTTTTTGCACGTTTTTGAAACCATATGAATAACTACAATCATAGGTGGGCACAAGTCCGTAAATCGTTAACCCGTTAATAACGAAGCTAACTTTTTCATTAACTTGTTAATCCGTTAAAAAGTTTTTTCATGTTAACGGACTAAATTAACTTCCGTTAAGTTCTGTAAACCTCGGTTAAGGTTTTTATCGTCATCATCTTGCACCATTTATTCATCGTACAGGTACAAACCAGTCTGCACTGGTAACACTGGTTGCGTATTAGCACGAGTTTTATAGAAGAAAGCGAAGAAAGGAGCTCATTTTAGTAACAAACAATAAGCTGCAGCCTCATAAGTCTATTAATTACATTATCGTTGTTCGCAATTTCCAAAGATTTTGCGATCGCAGCTTCCTTAATACATTTGAACTTATTTTTGCCTTGAAATTAGATTAGACTGTAAAATATGACTTCCAAAACACAAAAAGACCACCATAGCAATAGATATTTCCTTACAATCAGCTCAACAGCGTCAATACGTGTTGTAGAAGCGAGTAAATAAAGTAAAATGTAAATTACACGCAAAATATTATCGAATTAACGAACTTTATTAACTTCCGTTAATTAAAGCTGAAAATAACGGATTAACGTTAACGGAAGTATGAAGTTAGTTAACGAACTAGTGGTTAACAAAGCTAACGTTTTGCATTATCTTGCCCACCTATGACTACAATAAATTGCTTAAATTTAAAATTCGTTAAAAGAATTAAATTGCCTAGCCTATTCAGCCTCTCTTATACTTAAAGGTGTAGTCCAAAACACGTTAAAATGCTTATATTTTGAGATTAAACTTTTTAAGCGACTTTGCTAAAGAAGACTGAAGCCCCCTTAGCCCCCTTTCTCCTGGTTGCGCAACTGACTGCGACCTAAAAAAATTTTTGAGTGCGCTCTAAAAAAACACAAGCAACTATAGTCTTGTAAAGAATGTTTTCACGTATTGTTTCAGGGCATAATCACTAACGATGTACCGGTAACGGTACTATAGGCTTACACCCCTATTCCGCGACACATCCGTAAAGGTGTGTTAATAAG